>CATIVE010000550.1:0-16014 GCA_949628195.1 Phasia obesa
AATTCCTTTATATACCTTTAGTTTATATTATTTTCATTTTTATTTTATTATATTATATTTAAAATAAAAGATTAAAATTAGAGAATTAAACACTACGTATGAGTAATATTTAATTTGGTTATATGAAATAATAGTCAAACACTTAAGCCTACATAATACATATTTATTATTATACAAATTTGGATTAAAAATTAAATGAAACTACAATTAGAGACAAAAAATTCCATTTTGTAAATTCGTTTATTTGTGACAGGTAAAAATTAAAGTTTAAAGCAGAACTATGTAAATTAAACGAAAAACTAGTTGTTTAAAAACATATAAAATATAATATCAACTTCATAAAATCTTTAATACTTTTTATATTGAGTTTAGTTCTTATTTGTACTTTTGACCACACAGCTCCCATAAGTCATAAACTAAAGTTGTAACAAGTAAAATAAATGTAAACTGATTTGACTTTATTATGTTAAGGTTTACATAATTTTTGTTATTTTTTGAGGTCAAATGAATATGGTATTTCAGGAAATATTACCAAGAGAGTAAGACGATATATTTTTGGAATATTTTGTTTGTATCTATAACAGCAAAATGGAAGTCTTAGTACAAGTTAGTAAAGTGTACAAAGGAATTAGTCTGAAAATAAATTTTCTTTTAAAACTTACAAACTAAAATATATTTAAACTATCAGCCATGACACACAGCTAAATTCCGTTCGGATGTGGAATTGATTCCGTACTTTGCTTCTTTAGAAAACGTAAAACGAAAAAAAATTTCAGAATGAAACTCCTTGAAATTTGCAATGTGGTGTTGATATTTTTAGCGTTTTTTAGGTGTTTGAGCTATTCAGAACATCATTTTATTAAAATTCTGTGGCGTATTTTATCAATTTACTGCCCTTATTAAAGATATTTCGTGTATTTTTCTGACTTAACAACACAAATATTTTTTTTTGGACTTTCAAAAAATTAATTTTTTCAAGCATTTCAGATATTTCGTTCGGAATTGAAATAATTTCGTAGTTATTATTTTGATCGGCATGGTTTTAGTTTCTATAGATTCCGTTCTGTTTTAGTAAATGAAAAAAAAAAAACACTTTTATGTATTACATATTGAAACATAAGAACGAATGTGACAAAACAAAAAATATATACGCTTTGTAAGATAAAAAAAAATTTAAGACATACATACACTCCTACCCTCCAAGGTCCAATTTTTCTGACTCAAGGTCCAAATTAATGAGTAGACAGGTTTTGTAAAATCAATTATTTACTGAACAGCTTTGCAACGTTGCTTTTTGAAGTATTTCGGCCTTCTTAATAGAAATCTAAAGCAAAAAACTTTTTATCAAATCGTCTTCTTGGGTGTTGGGTCCCTAGTTATATTTTTTTCTCACAGAACTGTATGGAAATTTTAACAAGATACAGAGAAAGTACATTTTGGACTATCGTGTTTGCTATGATAATGTTGAAATTGACCAGTAATATTTTGGCTCCCGAGGTACTTTGGTATTTACTTTCAATAGAGTAATATAACTTTGAAATCGGTAACCATAACCCCTTCTCAAAATATGCACCACCGTGCGGGGGCCAAAGTTTGGCATTTTTTGACAAAATTCTCCATAAAATTTTTTTTATCGGTCGTTATCGAAGTTATGGATTTTTGACCACTGTTCCTCATAGAGTTTTAAGGTATGGTCCAGAATAATATCCATTACTAATAAAATGTTGTTCTAGTAGTTTAAATGGCTATAAATTGCTTAAAATATCAATTCCACATAGCAAATTGAAAATGGTTTTATACCAAAAAAATTTTTCGTTTTTCGTTTTCTATAGAAGCAAAATACGGAATAAATTTCACTTTCGAACGAAATATAGCTCTGGAACATGCGTGATTGTTTTCTACATTCATTCTTATGTTGGTATATTAAAAGTGGTTTTGTATTTTTTCGTTTTAATGAAACTGAACAGAATCTATAGCAGCTAAAACCATTCCGATCGGAATGATAGCTACGGAATCATTTTAATTCCGAACAGAATTTGTGACATGCCTGTATATATATATATATATATATATATATATATATATATATATATATATATATATATATATATAAAACTAACTTGTACTAAGACTTCCATTTTGCTGTTATAGATACAAACAAAATATTCCAAAAATATATCGCCTTACTCTCTTGGTAATATTTCCTGAAATACCATATTCAGTTGACCTCAAAAAATAACAAAAATTATGTAAACCTTAACATAATAAAGTCAAATCAGTTTACATTTATTTTACTTGTTACAACTTTAGTTTATGACTTATGGGAGCTGTGTGGTCAAAAGTAAAAAATAAGAAGTAAACTCAATATAAAAAGTATTAAAAATTGTATGAAATTGATATTATATTTTATATATTTTTAAACAACTAGTTTTTCCTTTAATTTACATAGTTCTGCTTTAAACTTTATTTGTTAACTGTCACAAATAAACGAATTTTAGTTACGTAAGCTGTAAAAAATGAAATTTTTTGTCTCTAATTGTAGTTTCATATAATTTTTAATCCAAATTTGTATAATAATAAATATGTATTATGTAGGCTTAAGTGTTTGACTATTATTTCATATAACTAAATTAAATATTACTCATACGTAGTGTTAAATTCTCTTATTTTAATCTTTTATTTTAAATATAATATACTACCAACTATAAAACTGAAAATAATATAAACTATAGGTATATAAAGGAATTAAATTTTGTTAATTCTCAATTATTAAAAGCTTTACACAACACCAATTTTATTATATTTAAATATTGTACTTTCATAATTATTATTTTATTTTAACATATTTATTTAGTTTATAACTAGTGTGCGGGACGTTGCACATAGAGGTATTTTGCAAATCTGGCTTATGTTGACTCTTAAAATTTACTGAGTGCCCTTAGGTTAATGAAACTTGGCAAAAATTAGCTGGTCATAAGCTTTTAAAACTATACAATAAAAAAATCGGACCGAGTGGAAAAAAGTTTCTCTTAGAAGAACTAATCCTACCTCTGAAAATTTGTTTTTAAGCTTTCCCATATTTTTGTTTAGCAAATGCAAGGTATCACTCCAAGCACATCCCCCGAAACTTTGATTTTAATTAAAAAAAAGTATTTTTTTTTTTGCTAATTTTTAATATATATTAATTTTTAAGTTTTTATGTCGAAGAGAAAAATATTAATAAAAGTAATTTTTGTAATTTAATAATTTATAGTATTTAATTTAGCTGAGAATAATTAATTTATATATAATTAGCTGTGCCCGCCATTTCGTCAGCGTCCTTATTTTGCTTTGAAAGAAATTCACTTTAAGATTCTTAATTTTATAGTGCTTCGGTTATGGTTTATGTCATTATTTTATATAAAGGTACCCATCCCTGGGTAATAACTCAGAAACACAGTATTTAATTAAAAATCTAAAACTTGTATAAAATTCAAAATTATTGTTAAGTACTGTAAATTGTGTTTATAATTACCCGCTGACAAAAATAAAAGTTGCTGCCAAGTTTGCAATACCATTATATCGGTAAAATTGCGTACTTTACTACAAGTAGTGCACTTGTTCTTCCTCTTTCTTGGTAATTAGATATTTTTACGGGAAAAAAAATCTATATTTGAACCATGATACTAAGGAAATATAGCTCTGGAACATGTGTGATTGTTTTCTACATTCATTCTTATGTTGGCATATTAAAAGTTTTTTTTTTTTTTTTTTTTTTTTTTTCATAATTTATTTATTGTATCTTCAATAATTTTTGAACTAACAATAATTACTCGTATCTTAAGTCTAAAATAAAATATTCTTTTTAAGTCCAGTCAGTGCTAGACAAAAATAATGTTTGTTTCACGGATTTCGAAATCATTTGCGGGTCATCCCTCTAATGTACGGCCAAGAAAAGCAGTATCTCTTCTTTTTAGTCGAATGTAACCAGGTTCATTCAGCATGTTACGCGCCAAAGGGTTTGGATGAGATTCAAGCCTCTTTAGATATGTGACTGCATGTTCCGCTATTTCTGATTTAACTGATGGCATGTTTAGGTCTTTGTGGATGTTCGAATTTTTTATATACCAGGGAGCAGATGTAATAATACGTAAAATCTTATTTTGGCGCCTTTGAATTTTTTCTACATTGCTAGCTGAGGCAGTGCCCCATAACTGAATCCCATAACACCAAATTGGTTTGAGGACCGACTTGTACAGTAGAAGTTTACAATCTAAGCTCAGGGTGGAGTTTCTGCCAATAAGCCAATTTAGTTGTACTGCTTTTAGTTTCATTTGTGTTAACTTGAAGTCAATGTGGCTTTTCCAAGTAAGGCGACGGTCAAGATGTATACCCAGGTATTTAACGTCTAAAAGCTGTGGTATCATTTGGTTATTTATGCGAATAGGAGGGCATGAGTCCCTACGCAGTGTGAAAGTTATGTGAGTGCATTTTTGTTCATTCACTTTTATTCTACATTTTTCTAGCCATTTTTCCAAATTGAGTATGTGGTCTTGTAAAAGTTGTGATGCTAATTGGGCACTTTCATGAATACTTAAAAAACTTTTGTCAGCTGCAAAAGTTGATGTGTAGACTAGGGTGCTAATTGGCATATCCGATGTGTACAGTAAATATAAAATTGGTCCCAAAATACGACCTTGGGGAACTCCGGCTTCAATGAGCTGTGGCGAGCTTAAAAAGTCACCTTCTTTTAATAAAAACTTGCGATTCGTTAAATAATCTTTTAAGAGCTTATACAAGTTTTCGGGCAAGTTCAGCTTTAGCTTAAATATTAGGCCTTCGTGCCAAACCTTATCGAATGCTTGAGAAACGTCGATAAAGAGCGCAGAACAGTATTTTTTTTTTCAAAGGTCGTTTTAATTACATTTACTAATCTGTGTGTTTGTTGGATCGTACTATGTTGTTTTCTGAAGCCGAATTGATGGTTCGGAATGCATCCTTTCGCGCTAAGAATTGGATTCAGCTTAGTTATTAATATTCTCTCAAATAACTTTGACACGTTTGATAAAAGGCTTATAGGTCTGTATGATTCTACTTTTGTGTGGTCTTTTCCTGGTTTAGGAATCATTGTTATCAAAGAGACCTTCCACTCTGTGGGAAAGTACTCAAGACGTAAGATGGCATTAAAAACAAACAGAATAATTCTGCGACCTATACCGGGCAACTCAACTAACATCTTGTTACTTGTTTTATCAACGCCAGGGGCTTTTTTGGTGTTTAAATCTGCTATTGCCCTTTCAATATCGCGAAATTCAAATCTTAGGGGTACTACGGCACTAGTCTCTACTGATGGTAACTCAGCTATATCAGTACATACATTTGGGGTGAAAACCTTCTTCAAATGTCCAACAAACAAATTGCCTTTTTCGGTATCATTCCTTGCCCAGTCTCCACAAGAAGTTCGCAAGGGAGGCTTACGTATGACCGGTCTTTAAAAGTGGTATATAGATGTTTAATTACATATTTTAACATCTATATTACTAACCTTCGGATAACCATCTAAAATTAGGCAGAATGCTGCCTATGAAAAGGCAGTTTAAACTGGGAATTACTTCTAAGTGTTGGTATAACCGACTTCCATATTTATTGTTTGAAACATTTGATATATTTACTCTATCCTTTTCTTAATATTCAAGCCATCAGTTGGAAAACGGATTCAAAATAAATAATTTCATTATAAAAAAAATTCTGCATTGATACTTTCTTGATTTATGGCTTGATTTATATCTTAATATTATTAGTTAAATTAGTTAAACAAGATTAAAACAACTATCTCTGATTGTTTTCATTGTTCTTCTCATTCTCATCTTCACTACTGAATGCATGCGTAAAACTAAAAAATAAAAAAAAAATAAATCTTTAGATCTCATTAATCTTTATGCTATATTTCATTTGTCATTTTAAGTAAAAAAAAAAAACACTACAACAAATAATAATGATAAGGAAGGTCGATATTATATTTTTTTGTTGTATAAATAATGATGAAGATTAATAGTATAAATTAAATTCGCCAATACTAGTTTATTATTTATAAAAACAATAAAAATAATATGAATAATTATATGCGGTAGAATGATCATGTAAAATGGGAATACAGTGAAGCGAATGGTAGTTATTTTAAAACTCTTTTTACTTGTATATACATGCAAAGAAAAAACATGGTCGTTGTAAAGCCACAATAGTATGTCACAGTATAAGGTTGGGGTAAAAAATTATTGCTTTTCTAAACATTACTTTGGTCATGATAAACAAGGTTTTGTTAACATTTGTCATTTAGTAGTTATTGTATAATTTTTGCTAAAATTCTAAGCACAGCATTTTTTTATAACTAGTTCAGAATATTATACCATTTATAGCAATAATTAATAAGGATCATAATATATAACGAAAGCTCACGAAAGGGACATTATCTTTCCAGAGAAAAATTTTCCATACGGGACAAAGCAAAATATCATGTTTTATGTTGCACAAACGAAACCTTGAGACCAACTATAGAGTGTTTTTTATAGAGGTATAGAACTTTAAGTTGCAATAAAACAACGATGGATTATTCGATTGACATGAATTTTATTTATCCGAAAGGTAATCTTGTGGCATTACATTTTAAATATGATTTCTAGCATACGACCGCCACGGCTGGCGCTGATGCAGTCCAATCTGGACGTCCAATTTTCGATGACTTTTTCCAACATTTGTGGCCGTATATCGGCAATAACACGCCGAATGTTGTCTTCTAAATGGTCAAGCGTTTGTGGCTTATCCGCATAGACCAATGACTTTACATAGCCCCACAGAAAGTAGTCTAGCGGTTTTAAATCAAAAGATCTTGGAGGCAAATTCACAGGTCCAAAACGTTAAATTAGGCGGTCACCAAACGTGTCTTTCAATAATTCTATTGTGGCAAAAGCTGTGTGACATGTTGCGCCGTCTTGCTGAAACCACATCTCCTGAACATCATGGTTATTCAATTCAAGAATGAAAAAGTTAGTAATCATGGCTCTATACCGATTACCATTGACTGTAATATTCTGGCCACCATCGTTTTTGAAAAAGCACGGACCAGTGATTTCACCAGCCCATAAAGCGCACCAAATGGTGTTTCGACATACATTTTCTGATGACACAGCTTTTTTAAGTATTAATTAAAACGCCCAAATAGCATCACAACGTTTACAAGACCACATTCGCATAAATTAGCAAATGATGCCTCAGCTTTTAGACGTCAAATACAATGGTATAAATCTTGATGGGAAACTTTATTGGAAAAAGTTTGCCCTCAGATTAGATTGCAAACTGCTACTGTATAATTCGATCATCAAACCAATTTGAAATTATGGGATTTAATTAGTGGGCACTGCCTCAGCCGCCAAAATAAGTTTCTACGAATGAGCACAGTTGCTCCCTGGTATATCGAAAACTCTAATATCCACAACGATCTAAACGTGCCAACAGTTAAATCAGAAATAGAGAAGCATGCCGTAACGAAGAAGCTTTAAACTCATCCAAATCCAGTGGCTGGCTGGCTGGCTGGACTTATTAAGTATATTTATTTTTATTTTAAATCTTAGGATATGAGTAATTACCTCGAATGTATTGAAAATAATAAACTTTAACTTTAACCTCGATTATCTCCAAACTAATCTTTTGAAGTAAAAACTTCAAAACGCCATAACTTCGTCAACTTATTAGATGTGCCTGATTTTTTTGCGTTCTGTTCGACCCCTGGTAAGATAAGACATATTTTGATTTTGATTTTGTTTCTATGTAAGGAAAGTACGAATACAACCAAGTAAAAGTGCTATATTCGGCCGTGCCGAATCTTCTACACCCTTCACCACGGTGATTTTATTTATACAGACATGTACAGCATAATCCATATTGTTGACTCTTTACTTAAATTAAGTCGTGTGAGAAAAATTCATTATTCACGCTTTAAAGAAATAGAAGACAAGCTGCATCGTAAACTCTGACATTGTTGTAGAAATACTAATTTTTTGCTTTTATAAAATTAAATAACTTTTTCAAAAATTATAAATATTTCCTCCAGAACTTTTTTTGGTATATGAATTTGTAATTTACAATTTTGTGACATTTTTTTTGTTGAATAAAATAGAAATTACCCTAAGTTGACAACAGCCACAAGGGTGGTCGTGTAGCCATGTAGCTTTGCTGGCTTCAAAATAATCGTTCAAATATTGAAATATTGAAATTTTTGTTTTAATTTTTCAAAAATTGTTTGTAAAAATTTTTTGTAAAAATATATTTTTAAAAATTTTTTGTAAAATTTTATGGAAAATTTGTAAAAAAATTTTTTTTCGAATATTTTTCTGGAAAATATATTTTTGAAAATGTTTTGTAAATATTTTTTTATAAAAAAATTTAAATTTTTTTTTTAAATATAAACTAGGTAGCCTTCGTTAAATCCCTGGAAACTTATTAATTAATTTATTTCACTGTCTATGAATTAAAGAAACGTACATGTTCTCACTTCTGTCAGCAAGGGATATATCCACTTTCCAAATCATTAACATTGTAACATTATATTCAGATTAGTGTCATGATTGATCATAAAACCACCCAAAAACTACAATGTTACCAACAGTATATATTTACATTATTATTATCCATATTGGTAATAACGGGTCCGCCAAATAACTTTTTTTTTTAAATGCTAAATAAAAAACTACTGAATATTTTCTCAAATTTCTTTTTTTATTTGAAAGTAAAATCCTTCTGGTTAATAATGAAAATAATTTCATTCAAATGGCTGCCTCGGCTGGCCATGCTGTAGCCTACACGATCGGTCCAATTTTTAAGCACATTATCTATTGTGTGCAGCTGTATTTCACCAATGGCTTCACGAATATTGTCCTTTAAAGCCTCAATTGTCTCTGGCTTGTCGGCACAGTTATCCTTGACGGCACCCCACAAATAATAATCCAACGGTGTCAAATCGCAGCTCCGAGCTGGCCACACGACATCAGCTCTGCGGCTGATAATGCGATCTTCAAAAACAGGGCGAAAAACATCGAGTGTAGCTTCGGCTGTGTGGCACGTAGCGCTGTCCTGTTGAAACCAAATGTTGCCAATATCCTCCTCTTCAATTTTTGTGAACAAAATTTCGTTCAACATGGCCCGATAACGATTGCCATTTTCTGTAGCGGCCACTCCTTGCTCATTTTCGAAGAAAATGGCCCAATTATGCCTCTGGACCAAAATCCGCACCAAACAGTGACTCGTTTTGGGTGCATCGGCTTTTCAATGTATGCGTGCGGGTTTTCTGTGCCCCAAATGCGACAATTTTGCTTGTTTACATAATCGCCAAGATCAAAATAAGCTCCATCTGAAAAGATGATTTTTTTTGCAAAATCGGCTTCTTCTGTAAGTCGATCGCAAACCCACTTAGACCCACTTATACACAACCATATTCGTTCAGCGGAAGGATAAAACTAATTATCTGTCAAATCAGACATGAGCTAAGTGTTACCATTCACGAAATAAGTACTAGTAATCGCGGACCCTTTATATCAACTTCAATTTCACCATATATGGTAGGAAGAATGATAGCTTTAAGATTACGCCATATCGGGCTAATGACTTCAATAGAAATGTCTTTCTATTAGTAAATAATTATAATTGGAATAACAACTATGCTTTAAATTGATGGCTTTCCAATTTTTGCATATTACATACCTTAGGCAAGAAATTTGAAATCTATACATATATAAAATATGAACTCCTGTCTGCCTTTATGTCTGCCTATCTGTCTGTCTCTCTGCCTTTCTGTCTGTCTGTTTTTGCATCACTTATAAACTACTGTATTGATTTAAAAAAAAAAAACTTTATGAAAAGGTTCCTTAGTATCCTGATTCAAATATAGGATATTTTTTTTTTGCAAAAATATGTTATTTCCAAGAGAAATTGGGATATTTTAGTAGTAATGAGACCCTTTATGAAAAGTAAATCCCTAAACCATAAGTGAGCCTTATAAATTAAGGGTCTTTGGTGTGGATTGTTTTAAAGCAAAATCGAACAAAATATTGTAAGGACGCTGACGAAGTGGCGGGCACAGTTATTTATAAATAAAATCATAAAATTATTTAAAAATTTCTTTTATATTTTCAATTGAACAGAATCGATTTATCTTCTTCTTAATACAAATCATAAGAAATTATTTGTTTTACATTTACATGTTAATGGTTACGATGATTTCATAAAGACCACTTTATTTAATGGCGTAAAACAATAAAAAGACGTCATTTCGTTATTAATGTACATGTCTTGCATATATTTAACCGTATAGACGTTTATATTGACACACAAATAAGCATACACTTACTATTCTTATGCATTGCTTCCATTTAACGTCGTTGTTTATTCCATTCAATTACAAAACACTATAAAATTCGAATCAATTGGTTAAGTGAACAATCTACCCGAACATGTACGTCTGTCAGTTTGTTGGAAATACTTACTTACATAGGTGGCTATTACAGAACATTTGTTCCTGTAGCCGAACGTAAAATAGATTTCCAAGCGCCTCGATCTTCTGCGCTTCTTCTCCAGTTTCTGACACCAAGTTTCGATATGTCTTCCTCAACTTGATCTTTCCATCGAAGTTTCGGTCTTTCCCTTCT
This sequence comes from Phasia obesa, assembly GCA_949628195.1. NCBI lineage: Eukaryota > Metazoa > Arthropoda > Insecta > Diptera > Tachinidae > Phasia > Phasia obesa. The sequence continues at coordinate 10,677 of CATIVE010000550.1, forward strand.
GCGTGAACCGTCACCAGGTTCGTATTCAAATGACTTTCTAGCTGGAGCATCTTCATTCATTCTCACAACATGACCTAGCCAACGCAATCGTTGTAATTTGATACGCTTGACTATGTCTATGTCGGCATACAGCTCATACAGCTCATGGTTCATACGACACCGATATTCTCCGCCAACGCAGATTGGTCCATAGATTTTTCGAAGAATTTTTCTCTCAAACACTCCAAGCACAGCATCATCTGCTTTCGCAAGTACCCATGCTTCGGAACCATATAATAGCACGGGTAGTATCAGTGTCTTGTAGAGAGTTATTTTTGTCTGTCGAGAGGTGGCCTTGTTTTTAAACTGCTTACCTAGTCCAAAGTAGCATCTATTGGCCAGTATTATTCTTCTCTTTATCTCAAAACTGATGTTGTTTGTTTTGTTGATGGCGGTACCGAGGTAGATAAAATCGCTAACTACCTCAAAGTTGTAGTTTTCAACTTCCACTGTCTGCCCGAGTCTACTGGACGTCTTGTGCGTTGATACCATCAACTTGGTTTTATCGCCGTTTACTGCCAGACCCACTTTGGCAGATTCTTTTTCGATTTTTTCAAAGGTGGCAGTTACCGCTCGCAATGTTCGACCCATGATGTCTATATCGTCAGCGTAAGCGAGTAACATGTGTTGTTTAGTGTATAGCGTGCCAGTTCTATTCACATTCGCATCCCGTATAACCTTTTCTAGCAGGATATTAAAAAGGTCACACGATAGACTATCGCCTTGTCTGAAACCTCGTTTGGTACTAAATGGCTCGGAGAGGTTTTTTCCTATTTTAACTGAAGATCGCGTATCAGTTAAGGTCATCCTGCACAGCCGTATTAATTTTGTAGGGATACCAAACTCAGACATGGCTTGAAACACCTTTGAACGAATGGGGCTGTCAAAAGCAGCCTTGTAGTCGACAAATAGATGGTAGGTGTCGATCTGTTTTTCTTGGGTCTTTTCCAGGATTTGACGTAAGGTGAATATCTGGTCGGTGGTGGATTTACCAGGTCTAAAGCCACATTGATATGGCCCAATTATCTCGCCAACTTTAGATTTTAATCTTTCACACAGTACGCTGGAAAGTATTTTGTATGCGATGGGAAGGAGACTTATTCCTCTGTAGTTGGCGCATACTGTCTTGTCTCCTTTTTTGTGCACGGGACATAATATGCTGAGGTTCCAATCATCGGGTATGCATTCCTCTAACCAAATTGAACAAACCAGCTGATGTATACACCTCATCAGCGTGTCGCCTCCGGTCTTAAATAGTTCGGCTGGTAACCCATCGGCTCCTGCTGCCTTATTATTCTTCAGCCGAGTAACTGCTACTTTGACCTCATTTTGGCTAGGTGGTATACACTCAATACCGTCATCCGGGATTGGTTCTAGGGTATCTTCGTCACCGCTACTATCTGATACCAATAGTGTGGAAAAATGTTCCCTCCACTTCCTCAGCACACACTCAGTATCTGTCAGCAGATTACCTTCTTCATCTTTACAGGAGGATATGCTTGTACCAAAGCCATCAGTTTGTTTTTTCACTCTTTGGTAGAATTTTCGGACCTCATTCTGACTCCTGTACATCTCGATTCGCTCACACTCACGTTTTTCCATTTCTCTCTTTTTCTGCGGAATAGGCGTTTCTCCTCTCTCCTTTTCTCCCGATACCTCTCCCTTGCATTACGTGTTGCTACTGAATGCAGGGTTGCCCTGTATGCGGCATTTTTCGCTTCAGTAGCATTACGACACTCTTGGTCGTACCATGGGTTTCTTGGGGGAGGCTTCTGATACCCAAGTACGGATTTTGCGGCGTTTTCCATAGAGTGGGCTATAATTTGCCATTGCTCTGCAATATTATCGGGACAAGGAGTGCTTTCTTGAAGCAATTGGGTCAGTTGAGTGGAGTATGCTATTGCTGTCTGTTGTGTTTGCAGCTTCCCGACGTCCAGCTTCCGCGCTGTGTCAGACCGTACGTTTCTCGCAACATTTAACCGGGTGAGTTTGTTGGAAATATATAAATATATTTTAGATAGACGCTTTTGGAAGGACGCTATTGAAAGGCACTTATGAAAGATACTAGAAACAGCAATAAATAGCCCAAAAGCGTCTATCTAAAATATATAAATATATAAATATATTTTAGATAGACGCTTTTGGGCTATTTATTGCTGTTTCTAGTATCTTTCATAAGTGCCTTTCAATAGCGGCCATTGCTATTGAAAAAACTAGATGTTCTCCAACTCCGAAAGGCGTTGGAAAGTTTTTTGTTTAGGTAGTCAACAATCTGGAAGTCTTTGCTAAAAAGCATACAAAACGAAGTCATGATGGTCCCATTTATTCTACCCCATATTAAAACTCCTCCTAAGTTAGACCAATGAAAGATCTTCCATCCTAAATCTTTAACTCATTTGTATGAAAGAAAAACCCCAACTTCTGATCTGCTTAAAAAGGCCTTCAGCAAGACATCTCCCTCCCATGCTTTTTAAATCGCTTGATGTAATCGTTTAAGTGAAAATACACACATACAAATATATTGTAAATTCATGCATATAATTTACATGACACGCACATTTAACGCTTTTACTGACACTCATTTCCGTTAAGGGAATTTTTTAAATGTTTTTATTTTTAACTTATTGTGTTTCCGCAACACTTTTGTTTTAATTTTTTGCAATATTTTTTTTTCTCCCTTACAGCATCTGTGCATGTCTTTTTAAACGTTTAAGAAAATAAAGATATAAACATCATACCCTACTGCATTTTTTGTTGTCTTTGGTTGTTATGCGAGTAGTATAAAATCTTGTTTTAATGCAGGACATATAACGAAGTAGATCACTAACGTTAAGGCTGCCTTTTCACCCCTTCGATTCTCAATTATTTCAGGCTGTCGATTAACAAATTACGATTTTGTTACTTTCGTTGAGTGTCGTGCTATACTAGACATGCTTTAGACCGCAGTGATTCTACATTGACGACCTTTTTTTCTTTCTTGTAAGTGCTAACCTTTTCCATAGATCTCCTGTATCTGCTTCTGGCTCTATGCCTTATCTTAGCTTGTGCTGGACATTTTCCGCTACCGTCTCATCCTCCTCCACTCACAATCTACTTAGATTTAGGTGACCAGATAATAACTAGTGACTTATACAGTTGTCCAACCTAATGCACTGGAATTATATCCAAGCAACTTTTTGAATTTCTTGCCGAGGGGACATTGCCTCAGAGAGTATCTTGATAGGCATCTCTTACATCTCTTGTGGCTAATAAAAACCATAGTTCGTTCAGAGACTAACTTTTTCATCTCTTGTAATGCTTCTATATCCTTTGCTGTTTTATAATTATAGAATTACTAGTTGTGCCCACACACGTTGTGTGCTTCCTGATAATATTTTTTTTTATATTTATTTAATCCACACCAAATTTTCAGACTCTTATGAATTTACTTCATATAAAGGTACCCATCCTTTGATAAAATCTTAAAATTCATATAAAATTCTAAAACTTATTGTAAAACTCTGTAGAAGACAGACAGGAAATGAGTTACTCATTATTTTAAAATAGAGTCATCTGTTGCGCAACATTGCTTAAAATATACTGCTTCCAAAAATAAAAATGCCTTAAAGTATGCAGTACCTTAGAATCAGTAAAAATCGGTGTACTTTCACTGCTTTCCTACCCTTTCTCTTGGAAGAAAGACATTTTGCGGAAAAAAGGTATCCTACATATATTGGAATCAGGATACTAAGGTACCTCCTCACACAATTTTGTTAAAATCCATCCAGTAGTTTTTACGTAATGCGAACACAAAAAAAAGACAAAGACAGGAAATGAGTTACTATTTTATTATACATATGTATAGATAATGTGGAGAGAAGATGCGGTGGCTTGCAGCACTCGCTCGCTGTTGATTGAAATGGGGTATCTAGCAACCATGGTTCAATTATGCCACTACTCAGACGTGCAGAGTTTCAGATCTTTAATTTTATTTTGTGACGTAGTTGCGGAGCTGAAAATGTACCTTGTCATAATAGATGCTCTTTCAGCCATATTCACTATACACAAAAAAAAAATATTTTCTGCAAGTTTTCATTGGTTTCAGATTACAAATTAATTAAAAAATTAATTGCTTCAATTATTTGTTTAACTCGGAAATTTTATTGTTTTGTTTTTAACAAATATATAAGGGGTGATTCAAGTAGAGATACTTTTTTCAATAGCCTTTTTTTGACAGATCACGTGTGAGTCGTGTCATGCTGTCATGTTACTTTTGTTTAGTATTGTTTGGCATTTCGTAATGGAAAGACTTATGCCTGAACAATGTTTACAAATCGTTCAACTTTATTACGAAAATTTATTACGAAACTTCGCTCAACTTATGGTCAACATAATCGGCCTACTGAGCGTACTTTTCGCAACACCATAACCCATTTTGAAAACCAGCTTTAATTACTGGATAATATTCGACCGAATAGACCACGTCCGTAGCTGAGAATGTACACGAAGACCGTGGAGATTCAATTCAGCGCCGTTCGCAGGAACTCGGACTGATGAATGGAACGACTTGGCACAGTTTACGTTGAGATCTTAAATTGAAAGCATACAAAACACAGCTTGTGCAACAACTGAAGCCGCTCGACCTTCCCAAAAAAAAATTTCCAAGAATATCTGACGTTTTCAAGGCAAATTTTGCTTAGCGATGCGGCGCATTTCTGGCTCAATGGGCATGTAAACAAACAAAATTGCCGCATTTGGGATGAAGAGCAGCCTGAAGAGCTTCAAGAGCTACTACTTCATCCAGAAAAAATAACGGTTTGGTGTGGTTTGTGGGCCGGTGGAATCATTGGTCCATATTTCTTTAAAAATTATGCCGGTGCGAACGTAACCGTCAATGGCGACCGTTATCGTGCCATGATAACCGACTATTTGATGACTGAAATTGAAGCTCGTGATCTCGGCGACATTTGGTTTCAGTAAGACGACGCCACTTCCCACACATCGCATCAATTAATGGATCTATTGAGAGAACATTTCGGTGAGCACATAATTTCACGTTTAGGGCCGGTCGTTTGCCCACCAAGATCATGTGATATCACACCGTTTTCCTGCGGGGATATGCAAAGTCTAAAGTTTATGCGGACAAATCCGCTTCGATTCAGGCCTTGGAGAAAAATATCACGCGTGCCATTCGCCAGTTATCAGTCGAAATGCTCGAACGAGTCATCGAATATTGGACTCTCAACGGATGGACCATCTGCGACATTTGATAGACATAATCTTCAAGAAATAAATGCCAAAAAATGTTTTTTTTCAAATG
>CATIVE010000551.1:0-28897 GCA_949628195.1 Phasia obesa
TAAGATGAATTAAAAAAATATGTACGGCGAATAGCGCAATTTGACCGAAGATATTATTGGTGCAATAATAATGAAAAATGTGCGTTAGTTTGGAAGCAACCTTCTTTAAAACAGGTGTGTCCTCGCATGAAAATAAGTTTAGAGTTTAATTTTTTTCTATAATTCTTTCAAAAGACAATATGAATACTTGGTCATATAAAAATGTTCTTATGTGTATATAAAATTGGTGAAAAAATTAACAGGTAAGTTAATTATTAAGACCAAAACTTTTATTTAGTGAAAAACACAAGCAACTTTTGTGCACGTGGACATCGGAATTGATGGTCTTCACTTGTTCAAAATCAATAATGCCGGTTTATGTGCCCATTTCAGGCCGCATTGTCAATGCACCAATGATAAATGTGTTTTTGATAGGAAGTTATGTGGGTGAAAAAAAAAAACACAATACTACACAACATAGTTTAACGAAATCAAAAATCTGAAAGCAAATGGGTTTGTAGTAGAAGATCAAAATTGCAAATATGTATCCGTGCATTTATGTGATACCCCCGCCCGATCTTTTACACGTGGCAATTTTATGCCAGAAAGGATTATTTATTTCAAATGTGGCAATGTTTAGCATATCTGCAGGTAAATTGCGTACTGATGATTTTAAATATGCAAATGTCACTAGAAAGCTTAGACATAGAAATGATAGCTCAATTTCCCCTTGATATAATGAATTTAATTGACTTATGAGTAATGAAAAAATGCTCTTAAGATTACTAACTTCAAATTAAAGCGAACAACAATCAACTCAAACAGAAAAAGCATACCCAGCCAGAGAAAGTTGTTAAAACTGGTTAAAATTAGAATGTATTGGTGTTTTGCACTGAAAAAAATCACATTGTTTAACATTAGTAAATACAAAAGCGTTTAATTTTGAATGAGTTAACCAAATTTAAATTAAATTTTTTTTTAAGATAGAGTTAAAAAGTGGTAAAAAATGGTAGCATATGAATATTTTAGGGTTGTGAAAAATCCACACAAATGGTTTTTGTAAAATATTAAGTTTATGTATAATTAGATTTCTTTATTTATGTATAATTTAGTTTTCTTACGATTCTTAAAATTAAGAAATAGGCATGTGAAAATTCCGTAAAAGCGATTCTTATGAAATGTTATGAATGTTAACAGGTAGAGAGGTCACACAATACAATAGCGCTTGTTTAGAAATGCCCATTACTGCCAAAGAGCCTTTTGTGTAAAAATTTTTCCAACCATAAAACAAATTTACGTTAATTTATTTTTATTCTAAAACTATTAAAACTAATTTCGTATTTTCCAAATTAATAATATACAAATAAAATATTCATGCATGCATATATTTAAATAAAAAATATTATTTCAAACTAATGGTTTTGGTTAATTATGTTATATATTTTCAGTGTACTTATTTTATTACACAATGCGACATAAACCTGCTTTGTTGAAAGTTGGCATGCTACTGATTAAAAATGTTACATGTTTTGTTCTCTTTGTGAGAGTCTCGTTAAGATTGTATGTGTGCACACAGAACACTGAGGGGTTTGTGTGGGTTATCTTTATATCCTTTTCACTAGTCCTATGCAAAATATAAGAAAAATTAAATATGTTGGAATAATTTTTTCGTTACACAAGTAAGTTTTTTAAAAATAGGCAAATGTTTCATATTTTTGCGATTTACAAGAATATGAAAAATAAAAAACTATTCAGATTCATTTAGGAGGAGTTCCTTGACCTCATAATCTATAAGTTTGTGTTTTTTGGAGTATATCGAAGTACTTTTAGATTAAGACGTAACAAAAGGATCCGATGAAACCGCAAGCTTTCCATTATATGTAATCTCGAGTCTTTTCGGGAGTGATTAAACCTATAACTGCGAAAATCCGTATTTTTTGCCTCAAGTGCCTCCTCCGACATCATTCCTATTGGAAGCGAATCTTTTTCAATAATATAGCAGATATTATGTATTAGTATTTTGTGTAAAGATGAAGCCATATAAAACTAAGGATATTCTGAAACAAATATGTTTCGTGTTTTCCAGGCGTATATCCGAAAAGCCTCCATTTTAACTGCATACCCACATGCCATTGTGCGCAAAATCAAACTAAACCTTTTTATAAGTTCTTCTTGTACGCCAGTTACTTTCGAAGCTAAGGTTGGCTGTTGGAAAAAAATTCTGGCGGTATTCCCAGTATTTGTATTCCCCGAACCTGTCGTTGGAATGTCCACCAATATACCCATTTGCTCTTTTAATTCAAGTTGAACTTTTGTTTTGGTTGCTGAGCAATTTCTTTATTTTCTCCCCGAATTTGCCAATTTTTTTATCGGTATTCTGTAGGCAATATAAATATCTTTATTTATACTACACAGAAAAAATTATTTTTCAAATTCAAACAATTAATTTGCACAATCAGCCATTTTTTTGTTTAAATATGGTCCTATAAACAAATATGTAAATTCAAACAATTTAATTTAAAATTTGTTTATTGAATATTTTACGATTTTTTAAACAATTAATTATGATATTTGGTAAAGAAATTTATTGACTCTAAAAAAAATTTGAAACAAAAAATTTGTCTGAATCAGACAAAAAAGTTAACTGAAAATTATAAAAAAATAAAAAAATAAATTGTCTAAATCAGACAAAAAGTATACTGAAATTAAAAAAAAAATCAAACAAATAATTCATCTGAAAGAAATAAAAAGCTTTACTGAAATAACAAACCAGGCTAAGACGAATCAATTTACAAGGTGTTGGCAATCGCAAATTCATTCAATTCCGCCGTTTCTTGAAATATCAAATTCTATATATTAAAAAAATGTTATTAATACGTGAAATTTGATAATTTATGCAACATAGAAAATTAAGAATCCGCCATTGCGGCCTACTGGATAATTCATTCCCCTTTTTCTTTCTACTTTTGGTCAAAATTTAGCGACCAAAACTGTGTTCTTGAGAACAATTGGGGCAAAACGTAACATTTTTTTATCTAAATTAATTCGTCGAAAAAAGTTTTCCGGTCAAAAGTATATGTACATACACATATGTATATATGTATGTATGTTGAAATAGGCCATTGCCGCCACCTGAAAATTTGGGAACAAGAATAAACAATTAAAATAAATATGAATATGAATATATAGCAATATTTTGCAATGAAACTTTTTACGTTTTTACCTTTTCCCCTGTAGCCAATGATTCTTGAGTGTTTCAATATTTGGGCATTATATAATTTTTTTTATTAAAATAAATTTTCTTTTTAAAGTCTTGAAAAAATCAATATATGTGACTTTTTTTTTTCAATGCATGATATATATGTAAGTATTGCCGTTTCATGCTAATAAGTAAATTTTAATAAAATGTGACAAAATTAAATTTCTTGTATAATATTTGCAAAATTGTACCGTAATTAACCGACTTCATTTAAGATGAAGGTTTTTAAATTGTCTGAGTTAAGTTTTTTATTTACTTTTTATTTGAAAGGTAATGCTTAATAAAATTAATCTACAAATTAAAGAGAATCCTTATAGATGATGCAATTTGACTTATATATCCCTATAACTTGGAAATTAAGTAGACTGTATATTACTATGTCCGTTTTGAGCGTAAGAATAAATATTTCGAATTAGAAATTAAACAGTGTCTCGATAGGTGATGTTATTTTATCTATGGCCTTATCTTTTGAACCGTTATAGGCAGACACTTGATATTTACATATTGCTATATTAAATAGTGTTCCCATGGATGACTTAATTTGACGTATACCTCCTTATCTATTAATATGCAGATATGCACTTGGAAATTAAATAGTATTTGTATTGCTTTGTGTTTTAAACTTTGACAAACATAAAATTATGTTTATGAATATTTTTATTTATTTTAAATTATAAAACTATAAACATACATACATACATACATACATACATACATATTTAAAAACCTATACTATTTTATAATAAACCAATTTATTATTTAAACATATTTCACTGGTTCCTTCAGCAAGATCATCAAGAAAGTTTTAACCGCATTTCTAAAATAGAGAAAATTATTTATAAAAATTATGATAACTCTATAGGAAGTCCAACACAAAAAATAAGAGATACTACAAAACACACTTATTCGAAAACATCAAAATGATTTTTAGTTTAAATCTTAATAAGTTTGATTATTTGGTGGTACAAAATAACTTCGTTATTCCTACAACGATTTTATATAAAACGATATATGCAAATACAATAAAAAATATTAATAACAAACTTAAATTTTTTTATATACTTTTTTGCTTTTTACACAAATAAAATTAGGGGCTATTTAAAATTTAAATGTCCTTTAAATTTATTTTTTGAAGAAGAACAACTTTTCAATTTTAATAAATTTAGTATAATAATTGAATAATTATTTTTATTATGGCAACACTAAAGCAAAAATTAACACTAAGCAAAAATTAAAAATCAGAAAAAAGTATTATTAGATTTAAACAAAAAAGTTTTTGAAAATCGAAAAAAAAATATAAAAAACCAATTTGCTTGGAAATATTTTGGTTATAATTTTTTCTGTGTATCTATCTCAGCCCTAACTAAATCCGCTAACTCGTTTTCAAAAATTATTTTAATGGGTAATAATAATATTGTCATTGGAATATATTATTGTCTTACATAAAAATTACAACCATAATTATGTTTATAATATAAACATACTATAATATAATGTCAAACATGCAAATGTGACAACGTATGAATATATTTATAAATAACAAATCAAAAAAAAAACAAGTAAGAGTGCTATATTCGGCCGTGCCGAATCTTCTATACCCTTCACCACGGTGATTTTATTTATACAGACATGTACAGCATTATCCATATTGTTGACTCTTTATTTAAATAAAGTCGTATAAGAAAAAATCATTATTCATGAGTTAAAGAAATAAAAGACAAATGAAAACAAATTCCGTTTGCTACAATTGTCGCCGTGTTGTCAGCTACTTAATGATATTGAAGCCGACGCTACATCGTAAACTCTGACATTGTTGTAGAAATACTTATTTTGCTTTTATAAAATTAAATAACTTTTTCAAAAACTTATAAATATCTCCTCCAAAACTTTTTGTTTGAATATGAATTTGTAATTTACAATAATAATGTAATTTGTGACATTTTCTTTTGTTGAATAAAATAGAAATTAGCCTAAGTTGACGACATTCCCAACGGTGGTCGTGTAGCCATGTAGCTATAAAAAAAATCAAACGCATTTAAAAAAATATGTTACTCTATATACACACATACATAGATATGTATATTCTTAATATTAAATATATGTTATGTTACAGTCATGATTTTCATTTTCAAAGAAATATTGAAATTTTTGTTTTAATTTTTCGAAAATTGTGTGTAAAAATTTTTTGTAAAAATATTTTTTTAAAAATTTTTTGTAAAATTTTATTCGAAAATTTTTTGGAAAATTTTTAAAAAAAATTTTTTTTCGAATATTTTTCTGTAAAATATCTTTTTGAAAATGCTTTGTAAATTTTTTTGTAAATATTTTTGAAAAAAAATTTAAAAATTTTTTTTAAAAAATTTAAAAAAAATCTATATTGACTTAGAATGATCAGACTAAAGCAAAAAAAAAATCCTTAGAAAAAAAAAATTTCCTCATATTGACACATGGGGGGTCCTTTTAACTGCTCCTATTTATCAGTGGGTACCCTGTGGGTCCATTGGCTACCTCTATGTGTATTGCTTTGTGTTAAGGTCACTAATACAAATCAAAGCAGAAAAACCCTACCAATCTAAAAACAAACAAAAATCGCCCCTCGCAGGGGGTTATTGATCCCCCGAGATCTGTATGCACTCCTTGCGATCTACCTGTCGCAGTCTAATATTTATTTGAGAAAAAAAGGCAAAACAGAATCATTAAAGCTGAAAAAAATTTAAAAACAAACTGAAAAAACGTGAAAAAAATATAGGTGGGCGTGGTTTTTGGCCCGCAGCCTCCAAAGGAATGATCCGATGTTGCTGAATTGCAATACCAAAATTTTCGAAACTATGCCTGACAGATTGGTGTGCTTAAATTTTTTGTATCTCTTCTGGTGCCTTGGCAAATGACATTACCACACTAACACGGACAGACGGACAGACGGATAGACGGACAGACGGACATCGCTTAATCAACTTCTCTATGTATAAGGATTCAGAATATATATACTTTATGGGGTCGGAAATGAATATTGTAGAAATTACACACGGAATGACAAACTTATATATACCCTTTCCACCTGTGGTGAAGGGTATAAAAATATGTTACTCTATATACACACATACATAGATATGTATATTCTTAATATTAAATACATGTTATGTTACAGTCATGATTTTCATTTTCAAAGAAATATTGAAATTTTTGTTTTAATTTTTCGAAAATTGTGTGTAAAAATTTTTTATAAAAATATTTTTTTAAAAATTTTTTGTAAAATTTTATTCGAAAATTTTTTGGAAAATTTTTAAAAAAAAATTTTTTTCGAATATTTTTCTGTAAAATATCTTTTTGAAAATGCTTTGTAAATTTTTTTGTAAATATTTTTGAAAAAAAATTTTAAATTTTTTTTTAAAAAATTTAAAAAAATCTATATTGACTTAGAATGATCAGACTAAAGCAAAAAAAAATCCTTAGAAAAAAAAAATTTCCTCATATTGACACATGGGGGGTCCTTTTAACTGCTCCTATTTATCAGTGTGTACCCTGTGGGTCCATTGGCTACCTCTATGTGTATTGCTTTGTATTAAGGTCACTAATACAAATCAAAGCAGAAAAACCCTACCAATCTAAAAACAAACAAAAATCGCCCCTCGCAGGGGGTTATTGATCCCCCGAGATCTGTATGCACTCCTTGCGATCTACCTGTCGCAGTCTAATATTTATTTGAGAAAAAAAGGCAAAACAGAATCATTAAAGCTGAAAAAAATTTAAAAACAAACTGAAAAAACGTGAAAAAAATATAGGTGGGCGTGGTTTTTGGCCCGCAGCCTCCAAAGGAATGATCCGATGTTGCTGAATTGCAATACCAAAATTTTCGAAACTATGCCTGACAGATTGGTGTGCTTAAATTTTTTGTATCTCTTCTGGTGCCTTGGCAAATGACATTACCACACTAACACGGACAGACGGACAGACGGATAGACGGACAGACGGACAGACGGACATCGCTTAATCAACTTCTCTATGTATAAGGATTCAGAATATATATACTTTATGGGGTCGGAAATGAATATTGTAGAAATTACACACGGAATGACAAACTTATATATACCCTTTCCACCTGTGGTGAAGGGTATAAAAATATTGTTACGTTTTTACTTTACGTTGGGTTCTTTTTATTGCAAAATAAATACACACTGTTATTACTTTTACTGTAAGTCACTTTATTTACTTAACACCACTGTTCAAAAATACAGCAAACTGTTAAACACTCTTAATATTCGACAACTTAACTCTTTGACTTTTAAATTAATACTGCAATACTACTCGCCAGCACGATTCATTTATATAGGTGCTTTAAGAGCACCAGAATGTTCTATTCCAGACATATCTGGCAGGTTCGACTGTTATTGCTCTTGTTTTTGTTTGTGTGATTGGTTATTTCTTTATACCTGTGTTTGTGGCTATTTATTTCTTTATACCTGTGTGTGTGGCTGTTTATTTGTTTATGCTTGTATTTATGTATGTGGCTGTGTATTTAACAGAAGAGTGTTTATTTAATCTGTGTGTGTGTGTGTATGCGTAAATGCGAATTTTTGTATGAGGCGTTTCTTTCTTCCATCATTGTAAGAAAATAAGCCATTAATGTTGTTGTTGTAGTTCGAGAGTGTTGTTGTTCAGAGCTTATAATGAATAAATTCTTCTTTCGTAACACTACCCCCTTCTCAAACCTGTTCGTCCCGAACAGACACAGATGTACCTTTTCCATAGTTGGCTAGCCGCTCCAAGTGCACAACTTTCATTTTTGATCTTGGGCTCTGGAATTTCTGTATTCTGTAAACTACGTCGTTTAGCCGCTTTATTACTTTATAAGGTCCATCCCAATGAGTTTGTAGTTTGGGTGATAATCCTTTCTTCCCTTGTGGGTTAAAAAGTAGAACCAGTTGTCCCTCGTTAAATCCCTCAGAGTTGGCAGCTCGATCATATCTGGCTTTCATTTTATCACTGGTTAATTTTATCCGGCTCCGCACGAATTCGTGAATCTCCTGAAGGTCCCTTTGCGCCTGACTAGAGTTTTCGCCGTCTCCTTCTGCCGATGTTGGCTTAACACCAAACTCTAAATCTGCAGGCAAATTTAGCTCAGATCCAAAGACTATTTTCGCTGGTGTTCGTGAGGTGGAATCGTGAACAGCTGATCTATATGCCAATAAAAACTTGGGTATATGCTCATCCCAGTCCCTCTGATGTGCGCTGACCACTTTTCGCAGGTATTCCTCCAGCGTTCGATTGAATCTTTCGACCATACCATCAGATTGCGGATGTAACGGTGTCGTTCTGGTCTTTCTTATTCCGTATATTTCGCACATCTCTTTGAATATAGCGGATTCAAAATTTCGGCCTTGGTCGGAGTGTAGTTCTAAGGGAACACCATAGCGACACACCCAGTTGCTTATAAAAGCGTCTACAATCGTTCTGGCTTCTTGATTGGGAATGGCATATACTTCCGGCCATTTGCTAAAATAGTCCATGACCACTAAAACGTATCGGTTTCCAGCATTGCTAGCAGGGAAGGGACCTGCTACGTCCATCGCTATACGTTCAAAGGGAGCGCCTGAATTGTACTGCTGAAGCTGCCCCCGACTCCTTCGTACTGGGCCCTTTGCTGCAATGCACTCCTGGCAATTGGCTATCCACTCTGCTACGGCTTGTTGACAGCCGACCCAATAGAACCGTTGTTTTATCTTTTCCAGCGTCTTCGTTACACCAAGGTGACCTCCGCTAGGACCATTGTGGAATTGTTTCACGACCTCTTTGATCTTGGAGGATGGCACGACGATTAAGTCTATCACAGTTTTGCCGTCTGTGCTTTCCCAAGTGTGACATAAGCAGCCATCCTTCAACCTTAGACTGTTCCACTGAGCCCAATATGCCTTCGCCAGTGGACTTTCTGGTGAGATCTCACTTCGCGTCGGTCTTTTGTCTTCCTCTTTAGCCGCTATAACTTTTGCCAATATGGGATCGTTTCTTTGTGCTGTCGGCCAGTCTTCACTAGATTCTATATGTGTAAGCCGAACATCAATAACGAATTCTTTTCTCTCTGCCTTTGAGCAATGCTTACACCCCAGATCACATGGCCGCCTAGAAAGGGCGTCGGCGTTGTTATGCTTGCCTCCTTTTCTGTGCTCAATACTAAAGTCATAGCTCTGAAGTCGCTCAATCCAGCGTGCAAGCTGTCCTTCAGGGCTCTTGAATTGCAGCAACCACCTGAGTGCGGCATGATCTGTCCTCAGCGTAAAATGTTGGCCATACAAATACTTGTGGTAGTGTTTTATGCACTCCAATGCTGCTAGAAGCTCTCGTCGCGTTACGCAATAGTTTCTTTCAGGCTTCGAAAGTACTCTGCTGTAGTAGCCTATAACCTTTTCTGTCCCATCTACCACTTGAGACAGCACGCCTCCTATTCCATATCCGCTCGCATCAGTGTCTAGCATGAATTTTTGCCCAGCTACTGGATATGCCAGGATAGGTGCCACACACAACAATTCCTTGAGCTTCTGGAATGCTTCCTCGGCTGCTTCACTACACTGGTAAGGTCGCGACTTTTTGGTTAGCTCATGTAGGCTCGCAGCAACACTAGCAAAATTTGGCACAAATCGTCTGTAGTATGTGCAGAGTCCCAAGAAACTTCGTAACTCGTGAAGATTTTGAGGACGAGGCCAGTCCTTTACTGCCCGTATTTTATCTTCATCGGTTGATATGCCCTCTGCTGTTACACGATGCCCCAAGTATTTGACTTCCTTCTGAAACAATGCACATTTCTTAACACTGAGCTTCAGTCCAGCCGCTGATATACGCCTGAAGACTTCTTCCATATTCCTTAGGTGTTCATCGAAGGTCTTTCCCATGACAATTATATCATCCAGATACACCAGGCATGACTTCCAATTAAGTCCCTTTAACACTCGTTCCATTAAACGCTCGAAGGTGGCTGGAGCGTTGCAGAGACCAAATGGCATAACATTAAACTGCCATAAACCATCGAGAGCACTAAAAGCAGTTTTTTCTTTATCTTTGTCTGCTATCTCGACTTGCCAGTAACCGCTCTGTAAATCTAGCGTAGAAAACCACTTGGTTCCTGCTAGCGTGTCCAAGGTGTCATCGATTCTTGGTAGCGGATAACTGTCCTTTTTGGTAACATCGTTGAGCTTTCTGTAGTCAACGCAGAATCTAGTGCTGCCATCTTTCTTCTTTACTAAAACTACCGGCGAGCTCCAGGGACTCGAAGATGGTTCGATGATTCCGTCTCGCTCCATTTCGTTGACTAGCTGCTTTACTTCGCTCCGCTTAGCTAGAGGAATGCTCCTGGGGGCTTGTTTTATGGGCCTCGCTTCGCCAGTATTTATTTCATGCTTCACTATTGCCGTTCTACCTTGGCTTTTATCTTTTAGGGCGAAGACAGAGGCGTACTTTCGTAGCAGCTGCTTGGCTTTGTTTCTGTCAGGTGGCTCCAGCTCTGCTACCCATTTCCCCACGTGTTCTGCTAGTATTTCGCGCTCTTTAGTTGACAGTTTTTCAGGCTCTGAGTCTCTCTCGCAATTAATTATGGCCTCTGCTGGTGTACATTGAGCTATCTGAGAGTTTTTACCAATTACTTTTTCACTGTTGGATAGATTTAACACTCTCACAGGAATTTTTCCATTCTTACAGGTTTTCACGAGGGCTTTTGCTGTTATTGTTTCACTCTTAATTCCTGATGGTTCTACCACCCACAACCGGTTGTCCTCACAATCTTCCTCCATACGTGCCCATATCACAGTTTCTGCCTGAGGTGGTAATTTCTGGGATGCTACAGCAACCAACTTCCCTACTGCAGATTTACTCACATATCCAATATCAAGGGGTATTTCGACGTTTCGCCAGATCATTATTTGTTGCCCCATGCGCAGATCGACTCCATGCATGATCATAAAATCTGCGCCAATAATAACTTCGTCCACGATATCGGCAACAATGAACACATGGTCCACACTCATGTTGGCTATAGTTAATCTGACTTTAGCCTTACCATAGACAGTAGCAAATTCTCCGGTAGCGGTGCGCAGACTTACATTATTCAATGGTTCCACTTTTCCCTTTACTAAATCGGGCCTTATTATAGACTGCGACGCTCCTGTGTCTATTGTCAGAATACGCTTTCCTCCGTTGATATACCCACTTGCAGTAAGATTGCTGTTTTGCTGCTGCATCACAGATATGGAGATTGTGGGGCCCTCGGTTGTGGGAGCTAGCTCATGCCCCGTAGTGCTAGCTCTCTTTAGTTTAACGACTCTTGAGATGTTCCATGAGTCGCACGTTTATTGTTTCTTGGCGGCGAAACAGATCTGGCTCGTTTTCTTGCTGCCTTACAGTTTCGTTGAAAATGGCCGACTTTGCCACAATTAAAGCACTTAGCGTTTGTTTTACTTTGTCTTTCATCTAAGACTTTCTTTACCGACTCAAGTACTTGCTTTATGTCGTCCATTGTTGTTTTCTCATCTTCAGCAGCAACTTCAACTTTTCGCACTTTGTATGACTGCGGCCTCGAAATGACTTTTGCTGTTTCTTGAGCCAGAGCGTAAGTAATGGTTTCAGCAAAGGATGTGTTTTGCTTAGCGCAAACTGCGTGCTTAATATCTGGGTCACGAATACCATTAACAAATGCCTCCACCTTGAACTGTTCTAGAAGTGGATGGTTTTCCCCAGGGTATATTAGCTGCACCAAGCGCTCTATCTCCATGGCGAAATCCTGAAGCGTCTCATTTGCTCTCTGCAGCCTGCCGCGTAGCTCCATTCTATACAGCTCCTTTTTATGATCGCCGCCATATTTCCGCTGTAACGCCACCATTATGTCCTCATAATTATTTCTGCAGCTAGTTGGTAGGCTTTCGAGGACTTCTGCTGCAGATCCTTTAAGTGCCAGAATCAGTTCAATCGCTTTCTCTTCATTGCTCCATAGATTTTTACTGGCCACTGTCTCAAACTGAAATTTGAAGACGTTGAAGGGTATGTTGCCGTCGAAACTGGGAGCTTTTATCCTATTTGTGTTTTCAGTCACTACTCGTACTGGACCTTCTCTTATTTCCAGGCTCATAATTTTGTTTTCAAGCTCCTGCAGCTTTACATCGACATCCTTTACCTGTACTTCGACGCCACTAGTTTCTAGAAGATTCACTTTTCTGTTTAATCCAGACAGTTGCACTTCTACGGCAGAGATTTTTTCGTCGAACTTGACTTCTACGTCGTCTACTCGCTTATTAATGGTTTCAGAAATTTGTATAAGGTTCTCGTTGACTTTTTCCAAAAGTTTCTCATTGTTCGCTCTAGAAACTTCTTGAATCTCAGCTAGAAGTTGTTGATTCTTCTCCAGTTTCTCGTTTACTGTTTCCAGAAGTTTCTCGCTGTTTGCTCTAGAAACTTCTTGTACTTCAGCTAACAGTTTTTCGCTGTTTGCTCTAGAAGCTTCTTGTACTTCACCTCTTACTTCAGCTAACAGTTTCTCGCTGTTTGCTCTAGAAGCTTCTTGTACATTTTCTAGGAGCATTCTAGAGTTTTCTCCCATTTTCTCCATCATAGCGGCAAACATCGTATTGAAGTCCATGCTACTTGCTGTTGTTGTTTCACGGCTACATACCTCTGTCATCTCTTTTTCATCAAACTCATATGCGCCAATGTCCATGCCACGACGCTTGAATTCATCTATGAGCCTCTTCTGCAGTTCTGTTTTGTTACCTGCTGTTGGCAAATCCAGCTTACTCAACTCCTTTTTCAGCTGCTCCACTTTAAGATCTTCAAATTTCATTTTTATTATTTTTTTTTTTTAAGTTATTTTATTTTACAATTTCACTTCTGTCACCAATTGTTACGTTTTTACTTTACGTTGGGTTCTTTTTATTGCAAAATAAATACACACTGTTATTACTTTTACTGTAAGTCACTTTATTTACTTAACACCACTGTTCAAAAATACAGCAAACTGTTAAACACTCTTAATATTCGACAACTTAACTCTTTGACTTTTAAATTAATACTGCAATACTACTCGCCAGCACGATTCATTTATATAGGTGCTTTAAGAGCACCAGAATGTTCTATTCCAGACATATCTGGCAGGTTCGACTGTTATTGCTCTTGTTTTTGTTTGTGTGATTGGTTATTTCTTTATACCTGTGTTTGTGGCTATTTATTTCTTTATACCTGTGTGTGTGGCTGTTTATTTGTTTATGCTTGTATTTATGTATGTGGCTGTGTATTTAACAGAAGAGTGTTTATTTAATCTGTGTGTGTGTGTGTATGCGTAAATGCGAATTTTTGTATGAGGCGTTTCTTTCTTCCATCATTGTAAGAAAATAAGCCATTAATGTTGTTGTTGTAGTTCGAGAGTGTTGTTGTTCAGAGCTTATAATGAATAAATTCTTCTTTCGTAACAATATGTTACTCTATATACACACATACATAGATATGTATATTCTTAATATTAAATATATGTTATGTTACAGTCATGATTTTCATTTTCAAAGAAATATTGAAATTTTTGTTTTAATTTTTCGAAAATTGTGTGTAAAAATTTTTTGTAAAAATATTTTTTTAAAAATTTTTTGTAAAATTTTATTCGAAAATTTTTTGGAAAATTTTTAAAAAAAATTTTTTTTCGAATATTTTTCTGTAAAATATCTTTTCGAAAATGCTTTGTAAATTTTTTTGTAAATATTTTTGAAAAAAAATTTTAAAATTTTTTTTAAAAAATTTAAAAAAAATCTATATTGACTTAGAATGATCAGACTAAAGCAAAAAAAAAATCCTTAGAAAAAAAAAATTTCCTCATATTGACACATGGGGGGTCCTTTTAACTGCTCCTATTTATCAGTGGGTACCCTGTGGGTCCATTGGCTACCTCTATGTGTATTGCTTTGTGTTAAGGTCACTAATACAAATCAAAGCAGAAAAACCCTACCAATCTAAAAACAAACAAAAATCGCCCCTCGCAGGGGGTTATTGATCCCCCGAGATCTGTATGCACTCCTTGCGATCTACCTGTCGCAGTCTAATATTTATTTGAGAAAAAAAGGCAAAACAGAATCATTAAAGCTGAAAAAAATTTAAAAACAAACTGAAAAAACGTGAAAAAAATATAGGTGGGCGTGGTTTTTGGCCCGCAGCCTCCAAAGGAATGATCCGATGTTGCTGAATTGCAATACCAAAATTTTCGAAACTATGCCTGACAGATTGGTGTGCTTAAATTTTTTGTATTTCTTCTGGTGCCTTGGCAAATGACATTACCACACTAACACGGACAGACGGACAGACGGATAGACGGACAGACGGACAGACGGACATCGCTTAATCAACTTCTCTATGTATAAGGATTCAGAATATATATACTTTATGGGGTCGGAAATGAATATTGTAGAAATTACACACGGAATGACAAACTTATATATACCCTTTCCACCTGTGGTGAAGGGTATAAAAATATGTTACTCTATATACACACATACATAGATATGTATATTCTTAATATTAAATACATGTTATGTTACAGTCATGATTTTCATTTTCAAAGAAATATTGAAATTTTTGTTTTAATTTTTCGAAAATTGTGTGTAAAAATTTTTTGTAAAAATATTTTTTTAAAAATTTTTTGTAAAATTTTATTCGAAAATTTTTAAAAAAAATTTTTTTTCGAATATTTTTCTGTAAAATATCTTTTTGAAAATGCTTTGTAAATTTTTTTGTAAATATTTTTGAAAAAAAATTTTAAATTTTTTTTTAAAAAATTTAAAAAAAATCTATATTGACTTAGAATGATCAGACTAAAGCAAAAAAAAAATCCTTAGAAAAAAAAAATTTCCTCATATTGACACATGGGGGGTCCTTTTAACTGCTCCTATTTATCAGTGTGTACCCTGTGGGTCCATTGTCTACCTCTATGTGTATTGCTTTGTATTAAGGTCACTAATACAAATCAAAGCAGAAAAACCCTACCAATCTAAAAACAAACAAAAATCGCCCCTCGCAGGGGGTTATTGATCCCCCGAGATCTGTATGCACTCCTTGCGATCTACCTGTCGCAGTCTAATATTTATTTGAGAAAAAAAGGCAAAACAGAATCATTAAAGCTGAAAAAAATTTAAAAACAAACTGAAAAAACGTGAAAAAAAATATAGGTGGGCGTGGTTTTTGGCCCGCAGCCTCCAAAGGAATGATCCGATGTTGCTGAATTGCAATACCAAAATTTTCGAAACTATGCCTGACAGATTGGTGTGCTTAAATTTTTTGTATCTCTTCTGGTGCCTTGGCAAATGACATTACCACACTAACACGGACAGACGGACAGACGGATAGACGGACAGACGGACAGACGGACAGACGGACATCGCTTAATCAACTTCTCTATGTATAAGGATTCAGAATATATATACTTTATGGGGTCGGAAATGAATATTGTAGAAATTACACACGGAATGACAAACTTATATATACCCTTTCCACCTGTGGTGAAGGGTATAAAAATACACAAATATTTCCATACATATTTTGATATTTTCTGCTTACCTCATTATATCCTTTATAATAAAAAACAATTTTATTTGATGACGACAAATGTGTATTTAATGTTTTTACGGTTTTAGATGAACCGATAGATTACACACATATTTCTAAACTGAAAAAGGCCAAAACCAAAGTATGTATTTTTAAAACCAAACATTATTTGTTTATTTTTAATCATACTTTATTTTATGCTTATAAATATAATTTTATTTTTAAATATTATTTTATATTATTATTAAATATTAAAAAAAAATTGGTTGTAGTTTAAATTGTAATATGGTTCAAATCAACCATGTTGGTTTTTTGGTGCTTATAACATTTAAATGATTAAGTGTTAACAAAAACTTGTTTATCGTTACCAAAGTATTGTTTAAAATAACTATAATTTGTTCACAGCAAACATGTATTGTTACAGAGAACATAGTGTGGTTGCCGTGACCATACAATAACCATGTTTTTTCCTTACATGCATAAAATATATTATACTCTAATAATATAATAAAAATATACATAGATAACTTGATTTAGCGATATCCGTCCGTGTTCGGGTTGAAATCAACTTTGCCAAGGCACCAGAAGAGATACTGAAAATTTAAGTCCACCAATCTACCAGGCATAGTTTCAAAAATTCGCTAATGAAATTCAGCAACATCACACCCTTCCATTTTACGTTGTTTTTATTTGTCTCGGTTCTAATGATACTCTTTTGCTTATTTTTGTTGAATAGATATTAGATCGCATGGAGGGCATACAGATCTCGGGGGATTAAAGTTTCGAACATTTGGTCAAATATAACATAATTATACTTCACAAGAGAAATGTAACAAATGTAACCAAACGGCATGAGCATAAATGTGAACAAACAAACGTTACACAAGGCCTGCCAGATCTTTCTAGAATATAACATTCTTGGCGTTTTTGCCCGCCTATAAATATAATTCACAATTGAAACAAGTTCTTGGTCCAATACATATCAATACCAAAGAACTTGGTTCTCAGTTTGATCTTCGTAGTCTGGCCTTATTTTCACATTTATGTTTTTTGTGTAGATTTCAATATTTAAAAACATTAATTCAATTATTTCAATCAATTAGCAAATATTTATAAACTGCAATCTCAGCTACCTTTCAATTATATTACAACACTACAATTTTAAGTAAAATTTACGTGCATACATTATAAGTTTATTGTACAACATCGGATATTTGCTTTTACAAGCTGCTTTGCTCACTTTTTAATTCAATGTTGCTTTGAAATCTCATGTTTCAACTGAATTTAATTTTATTTTTATTATTTAACGTTTTCCATACAACTCTTTAAAAACTTTAATTGTGCTTGAAATTGTGAGAATCAGTGCAAAGCAATCAAGTAAAGAGCTTCTCCATACAAGTCCCTTATATTTTTTTCTGCTTTTTTCATTTCTTAAAGTAAAGAGCTTCTCCATACAAGTCCTTTTTATTTTTGTCTACTGTTTACTTTTCTACTTTTCTTTTATGTTTTTTTATCATGCTTAATTGAATAAGGCACATTACAAGACCACCTACATTTATACATTCAGGCAAACGATACTTTTCAACAACACGTTTATTCCAAATGGAATATGTATTTGTGTTATTGCAAGAATATATTTTTCAAATGCTATGGATTTCTGATAAATTTCTGAAATATTAATTTCTAATATATGAACTAGATTTTTGAAAGTGGTATAAGTCCATTTATTCCCATATTGAGATATTTAAGGGTTTGCGTTAGTACACTATACACCTTTTAAATTCTATTATCAAATAATAATTTCTAAAATTAGAATACGTTTTTTTAGCTCCATACACCACTTTTTGAAATTTATAGACAAAAAATGGATTTTTATATAAAAATTAATAGTTAAAATGAAGACATTTAAATACACGAATATCCAAGTTTATTAAGAGTTTATTTCACATACGTTTATTAAAAATGTAACAATTAAAAATTTCGTTAAGATTTTTAGATAAAAAAGATATTTTTAACTCAGCTTTCTTTTACAGTTAGTATAGTAAGTATTTATGTTGAATATTTGGTATATTTTATGCTATGTAAGCGAGTTCTTTTAGTTTTCGCGGTACGTGAGTTTTGTTTTAATTAATCCGCGAAAAAAATCTTTTGGTCGCTCTGTGCGTCACCAATGCATGGTCACAATTAATTAGTAAGCTGCTATGAATGCCACTAGAACCACAGCTGAATGAAAACTTAAGGCCCTACTATACTATGCACAAGCTGGCTTAATCTAGTGTTAAAAAATGAACGAAGAGTCTGCCAAACACTTAAGCAACTTATTGAAGTCTTTTAGGTGGCTACAATGTACTTACATGAATCTTAAAACTATTATGACACAGTTGCACATTTTGCAAAATAATAATTTTTTTCTGAATAAATGAAATTTGTTAACAAAAAGGTGTTAAATAAACATATTCATATACAAATTAATAATTATTTTTATTAGTTTTAAGAAAATTTCGAAAGAAAAATTTAACATTTTTTGCTGTTTGTATAATTTTGGCCAAAAGTACTAAAAATACAGCGGTGTGCATCACATAACTCATAAACTTCATTTTTTTTAAACATTTTATATTAAATTTAGATATAATTTGTTCACTTTCGTTCTCCATTGCAATTTTTTATGAATGTACATAAATATGTAAAAGACAAAGCAGAAACAGCTGTTTCCGTACGGAATGTGCGATCGGTTTCGGACTTTGCTTAAGCAAATGACATTTGACGAAACTTAAAGGAAAAGTGTTGTTAAGTACAGTGTTGTCTGATCCCCTAAGATTTATCCCCAAATCGGGGATTTTTATTTGTTAATGGGGATTAAAAATTTAGTTTGGGGATTGGGGAATTCGTTGATTATAATTTCAATACTTTGGGGATTTTTTGGGGATTCTTATTTTGATTTCATATACTTTTTGGATGATTGTAATTTTAGTATTATTTAAATTTTTCCTTATATAAAATTTTAAGTATGACTGATAAATGAAGATCACAAATACGTAACGACAATTATTTAAGCAACAAAAAATAATTCATTGAATTTACCCTGGATGAAGGGATCTTGCTTACGATTTTAAGAAAGAAACGAAATCTGCAGATGTTCCACTGTCATTTATTTAAATACGTGCTTTTTATATTTTCCAAAATTTGTGTGTTACAATCGATAATATGTATTAGTTCAATAATGAAAATACTACAACCAGCAGTAAATAACAATGTTTTAGTAAACATACATATATATAAAAGTGCTATTTATGAGGAATATTTTGGCCAAAAATTTGGACATATCAAGTTGCCGTAGAAACGACCATGTTTTTAGACCTCACTTTGCATACCAAGCTTGTCTTATTTCGGCAAATAATAAAATATTAAATAAATTGCAAAACTCTTTGGTCGAATCTTTGTTGAAATGAATATACATACATGCCTTCAAGTTTAAAACAATTTTTTTTTGTTTAAGACAACTCTACCTGCGAAGCTTTTCGCTTGTCTTCAGAAAACACCCAGTCTTTATTGGGAATCGATCCCGCAACCCGCAAAGTGATAGATAATGCGCTCTATTAATCAGTCTATAGAAATTTGTTGTAACCCTCTGTTGTAAACTCAATAAACTTGTATAATTTTATTACAATAAAAATATAAAGCTTAATGTGTTAATGCGTTAAATTAAATTTGGAAAAAATTTCAATTTTTTTTTTTTTTGGGGAATTTTGGGGATGAAATTTTTCAAAAATATCTGGGAGGCCTGGTTAAGTACATTATAGTTTGTCATATGAATTATATGTAATTGCACCGTTGCGTGTATGTTTGCTAATATTTAATTTTGCTTACCATAGCCACACATTAAACTCATTCCATCAAACTTCATTTCAAAGTTGATTTACTTGCAAAGGGAAACACGTACAATGTTTAAACGCAAAATCTTGTAAAAATTTTTGGTTAAAAATGAGCAAAATAGATTATTAATATTATTTATTCTATTACTGTATTCTTCACTTTTCACTTGCCATAAAGCAGGAAAATCGATATAAACTTAAATTAACTCTAAAATAAAATTTTTCTCCTCCATTTTGATTATAACGCGTCGAAAAAAGTAGTAGATGTTGTCGCTTTGAAATTTATGTAAAAATGAAATTTGAAGTAATTACGCGCACACTAAACGTGAGCGCAAGATGTTAAAAAGTGTACAGTATTGCATGTTTTTGAAACGCAAATATTGATTGTATGTGTAGTCGAATATTACTAAGCAGTAAATACAGAGAACAAGAGAGCAAACAGTGCAAAAATCAGTGCACCTGATTTGACCGGACAGTTTTATCAAGTGCAATAAATATGCTGAGAATTTCATATTGTTCACTAGTTCATTTTACTTAAATTTTCTTGAGAGTAAAATCTATGATTTTTGAGAGAAAAAATTAAATTAGATTTTTTTATTCATCAATAAAAGTTAAAAAAATTCAATCTACTATAGTTTTCTATTTCCAACCACTTAACGCGCAAATTAATATAAAATAACTAAAATACAAAGTACAAATCCTTGCTTTTAACATCATACATTTACATACATGTTGTCTGCTATAACAGTATTTAATATCAAGAGACACTATTGAAACAAAATATACTGAAATTTAATTTCAAACAAAAACAAATATTGCATTGGTTGGAAGAAGAGCAAATGCTATTGTATGTTTTTATTTAAGAGCACAACAATATTTGTATACACATGAAATCAAATGCACGAAAAAAGAGACCAATTCATAATTGAACATTATGAAGTTAGTGTAACAAGACGTTTTAAGGCCCAACTATAATATGCATAAGCTAGCTTAAGCCAACTTAAGCAACTGTGCAATTACATTAAATCATATGTGGCAAACTATAATGTACTTAACGACACTTTTCGTTAAGTTTCGTCAAATGTCATTTGCTTAAGCAAAGTCCGAAACCGATCGCACATTCCGTACGGAAACAGCTGTTTGTGCTTTGTGTTTTACATATGAATGTACATTAGTAAAAAATTGTAACGGAGAACGAAAGTGAACAAATTGTATTTAAATTTAATATAAAATGTTTAAAAAAAGAAATTTCTATAAGAAAAAAGGGAGGCGTTGTATAATAATCCTAATTAAAAAGAAAGAGCATTTTATTGTTTATGAGTTGAGTGATGCACACCGCTGTATTTTTTAGTACTTTTGGACAAAATTACACAAACAGCAAAAAATGTTAAATTTTTCATTCAAAATTTTTTAAAAATATTAAAAATAATTATTAATTTGTATATGAGCCCTTGATTTTGAAAGTGGTATAAGTAAAAAATTTTTAAAATCTAGTTTATCAGCTATTTCATATCAAATCCTAATAACTTAACATAATCTGAAGTAATTCGCAGAATGCCATGAAAATTAAGTTGATAAATTGAGTTTATTTTTTAGTTGGTAAACAAATTACAATAACTGTATATTTTAATATTAGTAATGTTGTCATGACTTCAGATAACAGTTCAGTTATGATCAGGCAAGTCTATTAATGTAAAATGCACTATTTATAATTAATTGTAGACACTATACGGCGAAGAAGAATAAGTTATTTAATAGAATTATGTAAAAAGAGAAACCCATTTTTGGTACAACAAATGGCTCGGAAAGATTTCATTTCGACGAAATAACTGAGAGAATCAACGACTAATAGAAATAGAAACACCAATGGAGAAGCTGTATCTTAGCTAAAAATACAATGGATTAGATTTCTAAAAAAAATATCCATAGAAAATGTTTTATAAAACTTCTTTGGATGACAATTCCGAATTCAAAGTGTTAGACCTTTCAACGGAAAGAGGAAGGCCAAGAATATACGAAAATATTGATTTGCTTTCACTATATACAACCATTAGACCAATAACAGAAGAAAAAAAGATATGATGGATTTACTACCCTATATCCCACCAATTTTCCACAAACTCTTTATTTTAACTAAATACTAAAAATAAATTATTTAATTACAATGTAATGATTTTGAATAAAATATTAATTTTAAACAAAAAATTTATTCTTGATGGTTTGAGTCATTTATAAAGTCATGCAATTTTGATAATGGTGTAAGTCATTTCAACCTTTTAAAACCCAACTACCTTTTAAAAATGGTTATAAATTTCACAATCATAATAAATACTCTCTTGTTGGCACTATTTAATTATCAAAATATTTTATTCCATAATACAAAAATATTTTTTAATCCTTTAAAATACAAACCTCTTAATATCTCGAAACATAAAATATATAACTTATACCACTATCACAACCAAGGGCTCATATGAATGGTATTAAATATATTTAATATGTTTATTTAACACCTTTTTGTTAACAAATTTCATTTATTGAGAAAAAAAGTACGAAAAGCAAAAGTACGAATAAAACAAATGTGCAACTGTGGCATAATAGTTTCTAGATTCATGTAAGTACATTGTAGCCACCTAAAAGTCTTCAATAAGTTGCTTAAGCATTTGACAGACTTTTCGTTCATTTTTTGACATTAGCTTAAGCCAGCTTATGCATATTATAGTTGGGCCTTTATGCTCATGTTTAGCGCACACACATCAAACTGGCTTCAAATTTCTATGGCGACGGTAGTGAAAATCAAAAGTATTTAGGTGCCTATTATGAGCAACTTTCGATCTTCGGCTGTAGTCGAAAGAGCTGATCGAACGAATTTTCATTTGGTATTATGGTGCACATTTGATGAAAATAGTGCTACTGTGAATTGTACTCAATTGGATTATTCACAATAGTACATTTTTATCAGCTGACACCATAAATAAATATTATTAGTAAAACAAATTTATAAACGAAAAATTTAAATAATTATTAATAAAAATGACTACGACGGAATTATGGTTCGATGATTCGTCTGATGAAGATGAACGCACGTTGGAACTGGCCAGAAACAGAAAGAGGTTGAGAGATTCTACCAATATTTTGGAAATGGATTCCACCACGTAAGTATAATAAGCTTTAACAAGGGTATAATTTAAACAGTTGGTTTACAGATTTATAGCAAATTTTCGACTGTGTAAGGAGGCATTTATGGAATTGCTGTCTACCACAGATAAATTGCTGCAGCAATGCACACAGGGCAGATCAATCCCAAGCTTGTTAAAATTGGCAACAGCTTTATTTTTTGCGCTAAAGGATCGTATCAACTGAGTCATGGCAATGAAAATATGCTTGGTCTTGCACAACCCACGGTATCTGTAGTGCTGTCAGAGGTACTACAAGTTTTGGAAAATTGTATTTGAAAAATTGGATCACATACAATTATACGCCGGCTGAAATACACGAGGCAAAATTATTTTTTTTTTAATAAAAGCAGAATACCAGGTATTATTGGATGTGTTGATGGTTCACACATTAAAATTGTGGCTCCAAAGAAGGAATTGCAACATTTATATTACAATAGAAAAGGCTTCTTTAGCATTAATGCTATGATTGTGAGTATACTTACGTGCATAGATATGTACATATGTATAGTGGCTCTCATTAATACTCGGTATTTAGTTTTCGTTAATTCCTTCATTTTTAAATAAAATTTGTGGTATTTTCAAAAATGTTCTTTTATAAAATAATAAACATATTCATAGCTCTTTTCTGTGTTATATAGTTTTTACATATGTACATTAAACAAATTAAATTATAAAAATTGAAATGCTGAAATATTTCACAAATATATGCCTCATTAATATTCGGTTTTTTCATCCTGCCGAAAAATACAACCAAGTAATTTTGCAACTGTGCAAAAATGTCTGGTATAACGGACAAATTGAACTTTATGAAAGTCAAATTAACACGTAGTTTGAAAACTATTGGCTTTGTAACGTTTTTTTTGTTTGATTTATTTGTGTATTAGAAGCAATGGGTCGTAAAGGTAAAAATACTTCATTGGAGAAAAGAGAATTGGTGATTTTTCATTACAATAATGGAAAAACGTATAAAAATATTGCTGAAGTATTAAATATGAAGCCTAATACTGTCGGTGACATTGTTCAGATACAAAAACGAAAGCCGCATTGGTTTTAAAAAACAAGCCGGTCAGCCTAAAAAATTAACCGAAGCGGAAGAGCGCTTTATTGTTAGAAAAATTAAGATTAATCCGCGCTTAAGTGCTTCTAAAATAGTTAGTGAAGTTAAGGAGGAATTAAATAAGACTGTATCTGCAGAAACAATACGTCGAGCCATTAAAAGGAATGGGTACAATGGCCGAGTTGCTCGTAAGAAGCCGTTCCTAAATTTAAAGAATAGGAAATATCGACTCAAATTTGCAAAGGATCATATAAAAAAGGACGAGAGTTGGTGGAAAGACGTTATTTTCGTTGATGAAAGCAAATTCAACATATTTGGTAACGATGGAAGAACAATGGTCTGGCGTAAACCCAATGAAGTACTGAAAGCAAAGAATATTACTCCCACAGTGAAACACGCAGGTGGACACGTGGATCAGCAAACGGGGTCGGAAAACTGGTTTTTACTGAAGGCACAATGAACAAGGACATGTACTTAAAAATTTTACGGGAGAACTTGAAGCAGTCTGCCGAAAAAATGGGAATTTCTTCGACCTTAAAATTATATCAATACAACGACCCCAAACATAAAGCCCATATTGTTCGCGAATGGTTGCTTTACAATTGCCCAAAAGTGATTGACACACCTGCCCAATCCCCTGATATTAACCCCATAGAAAATTTATGGGATCATTTGGATCGCCAAGTGCGTAAAAGTCCTATTTCATCCAGAAACGAGCTTAAAGAAAAGACTGCAGGAAGAATGGGATAAGATCAGTGTAGAATACTTAAAAAAATTATTTATAATATGCCTAACCGTCTAACAGAGGTTATAAAAAATAACGGTTTTCCAACCAGATATTAGTTTTATCCTTTTGACATAATATTGAAAGAGTTTAATTTAGTTTCACAAAAAACCGAATATTAATGAAGTCTGAATTTTGTTAAGTTTCTACTTTTTGTCCTTTTAAGCATATGTTTGTTAATGTTTTATACTCTAAGAATAAATTAATTTGATTTCGGGAAATATATTTTCTTTGTCATAACATAAAATTTTGAGTTTTATTCACCTTCTTGCTGAATTTCTCGTTTAAATAACACGAAATAAAAATACCGAATTTATAATGAGAGTTACTGTATGTATGTATGTATATACTCAAGTGCTATGAATTTATAATTTTAAATGTTCAAAGGTTTGTGATCATAAAATGAAAATCCGATATACAAATGCTAAAAATCCTGGTGCAACGCATGATTCGATGATTTTCAACATGTCGCCATTGAAAGCCCATTTAGAACAGCAATATCAAAATGGTATTCGAAATACTTGGCTGCTTGGTATGTAATTTAATACAAAGTCTATATTCGTGTTTCTTTTATTAATTTATTGATTTCAGGGGATGCCAGATATGCTTTAAAGCCGTATTTAATGACACCCTTCAGAAATCCAGAGGAAGGATCTCAGAAAAGCATTTACAATACACAACATGCAAAAGCAAGAAATATTGTAGAGCGAACAATTGGGGTTTTAAGAAATAGGTTCAGATGTTTGCTACAGGCAAGAGCCCTTCATTATACTCCAAAAAAAGCTACACAAATCATAAATGTGTGCGCAGCTTTGCATAATATCTGCGTGTTTTATAAAGTTCAAAACTCTTCAGAGAATTTACTTAATCAGCTCCGTGAGACTGAAGACGCTTTTCGTGATGAAGAAGCTGACATTGAGTCTGTTGATAACTCAGAAGCAGAAGGGATTAGGGACGAAATATTAAGAATGTTATAGAACATGTTATTAAAAACATAACGTACATATATATAAATAAAAAATAATACACCAGAGTTAATAAAATATAAAAAATATCACTTAAATCATTTATTGAACCTTGATTATGCCTTTAAAGCCGTTTAAGTTCGGAATATAACTAACATATTAATATAATATGTTATTATATAGAGTATTATTTCATTTATAACTAAAAATATAACATTAATTCACTTGTAATTGTTTGGTAAAGAGTACTTATTATTAAAATTCATTTGTTTGGAAGCATTTGTTTTTTCATTTCCAGAAGTGCAATCGTTAGTTCAAGTTTTGATTTTCGATCTTTCTGCATTTTCTGAACTTCATCTTTATACACCCTTAATTTTTCTTTTTTCATCTGCAAAATCTCTTTTGTTGCGTCTTTCTTCAAATAATACATTTTCTTCGTGTAATCTTTAATTTCCTTCATCGTCGAAAGCATTTCTTCATGAAAAGATTTCTGGGCATTCGTTTGCATTTCTAACAATTTTATTCTTTCCGCCTTCGTGCACTTCCCAGTCGTTCTTTTTTTGCGAGGTGTTTTCTCGGTAGTTGAAAAATTGTGATACTCGTCGTCAGTTTCAGTACTTTCTGTTGTTGCCTGGTTAGTTTTTGCTGCGTCTTTTCCTATCAAATCTACGCATTCGTCATTGTCAGTAACATCTAAACCAAATTCTACTCCTGGTGGATTTACGCAGGCTTCAAGCTGTAGTAAACCAATTACGGCCTCCTCAATGTTGGTGTATACTTGTAAATTATTTGGACCTCCTCCTGTTGCTCGGTATTTAGATTTATTTTGGCCAATTTTCTTTTTGGTTTTTGACTTCATGTCAGCCCAGATCTGCAGAACTCAGTATTTTAAACTTGTTTCTTTGTCATCATATTCATAAACTTTTACTAACCTTTATCCACTTTGCTGTTGTTCTAACGGGTGGCCCTATACAATTTAGCTCCTGTGTAATTTCTTCCCATTTTTTTGCAGCTTGAACTTTTGTGAGAATTCGTTTTGCAAGCTGTGGATTTTGTTCCATTAAGGAAACAAGCTTTTCCAATTGTTGTTTTGTACTTACAACCTTAGACCTGCATGAAATTAAAATAATTTACATAAAAAATAAAATTAATTTACATAAAAAACAAAAAAATAATTTATATAAAAAACAAAAATTCACAAATACTTACATTTTCAATAAGTTTTACAAACAGACGCAAACCATCGAAAGCAAAATTGTGTTCGATTGAAAATTCGTTGTGCAACGAAATTTTCGACAGTGCTACCTACCAACTCATAATACGAATTTGACATTCGATGTTCGTTAGCCAGCGAAGATCGAAAATCGAATGCAACTCATAATAGGGGCCTTAGATTTTCTTCAAACCTATATGTACGTATGAGTATTTTTTTTATTAACACAATCACAAAAGAGCGAGTTTGAAGCAGCAGTTTGATGTGTGACCATGCTGCTTAAAAGCGTCTTTACATTACGTGTACAAGTCATATGGAATGTCAGATTTTCCATATATAAAACTATACACATAATGTAAACCTCTTGAAACATAACAAATGTTATTTTCCTATGTGCAATAACATGTGTTAGTTTTTATAGAGCACGCTCTATTTGATGTGTAAAACTATATGACAACAGCTGTTTTCAGTGATGTTCACTTTTATATCAAAAATTCCGGTCATACATTTTTATCATGAATTTAAGGAGTTAAAAATTAACCAATATCTTTATTCTAACTTTTGTTAGTAATTTAATGTTCGCAGATTTATATCGATACCTCATAGATGATATAAATAATAAAGTTATGTATTCTAATATACATACATACATACATAAATATATTATATGTATATCTATTTGCAAGTTTGATTATCTGTACGTCAATCACGGCTAAATCAAATTTAATGATATTTAAAACATAGATAGAACTTTATTTTGTGTGAGTCCAATGGAATATGTCTGTCTAGGGCCAGGTCATTTTTATACGAATGACGCAATTTTAATAGAAGTTGAGATCACAATTACATATATGTACCGGTACTAAGAAAGACTGAATTAAATTAAAAATTTACTTTACTCTAGTGCATTATTTTTTAAATATTTTTTAAGACGGTAAGCAAACTGTGTAAACTGTAATATTACCTTATTAACAACTTTGGACAGTAGGACAAAAAAAAAGCTATTGAGGTATTGTGGGTATCTAAACTGCTACAAATTATTAAATTGAGCCGTTGCTTTTGAAAAGGAGAGAACTCCGTTTTGTGAAAATAAAATGAATAAAATCTAAATCTTATTACAAATTAACATAATTTTATGTTTTTAATCCATGTTGAATAGTACCATTTTTTATATTGCAATATATTAAGAGGCATTATTGGAATTTAGCAATCATACTGCAACTATGGTGAAAAATTTTCGCTATGTAACCTAAGAAATATAAGTATTGTAATTTCCTTCTTTCTTTTTTCACTTTTTACTTTAATATTAAATATAATTTTATTATTTTTTTTTTTGGTTTTTTGTTTTACTGCACCAAAGAAGAATGAAATGATATTGAAATAAAATATATAAGTAAATGAACTATTCAATATTTTTGGTATTATAATTACATTCCAGTAAAAGAAAATTAACATTTTCATAAAAAAAAATTGCCTTTGAAAATAAGACAACTACATTGGCGCATACCAAAACCTTTTTTTTTAGATAAAATCGATAACTATTATTGCATATTAAACTTACGTGTAATAAGACCACAAACAATATAAAATAAGTCTATTACGGCTTGTTAAGTTTTGTAACGCCACTCAAATGCAAATCATTCAATATAATAAAATAGATTTCTCTCATTTTCAAAATGACGGCTCAATTATTTTAAAGAAATTTAATTATTTTCTATTGTCATAAGAATTAGGATAGAAATATTTTATTCCAAGTAAAAAAAGAGTGAAAATAAATTGACATTAACATCATCAAAATTATTCATTTAATTGTTGCTGATATATGTAGTTCAAATGATATTAATTATTACTTATTGTATTATTTATTATAATTATTTTTTGTTTTGATATAATTTCTTTCTTATAAATTGATTTCTCTACTGTTGTAGAAGTTCCCAAATGATAACACAAAACGGCAGTTCTTTGCATAGTTGACATCACTAGCGGGTTTCTTATAAAATAAAATGGCGGCAAAAATATGCAAAATTGCCT
>CATIVE010000552.1:0-24007 GCA_949628195.1 Phasia obesa
AATCCACGAATATATATATACATATATATACATATATATATAAATTGAGTCTAAAAATTTTTTGTAAAAATATTTTTTTAAAAATTTTTTGTGAAATTTTATTCGAAAATTTTTTTGAAAATTTTTAAAAAAAATTTTTTTCGAATATTTTTCTGTAAAATATGTTTTTGTTTTGAAAATGCTTTGTAAATTTTTTTGTAAATATTTTTGAAAAAAAATTTAAAAATTTTTTTTAAAAAAATTTTTTTAAAATTTTTTTTTCAAAAATTTGATTGAAATTTTTTTGTTAAATTTAGGACCTATCTGCAGTCTATATTGAGTTAGAATGGTCAGACTAAAGCAAAAAAAAATGGGGGGTCCTTTTAACTGCTCCTATTTATCAGTGGGTACCCTGTGGGTCCATTGGCTACCTCTATGCGTATTGCTTTCTATTAAGGTCTCTAATACAAATCAAAGCAGAAAAACCCTACCAATCTAAAAACAAACAAAAATCGCCCCTCGCAGGGGGTTATTGATCCCCCGAGATCTGTATGCACTCCTTGCGATCTACCTGTCGCAGTCTAATATTTATTTGACAAAAAAAGGCAAAACAGAATCATTAAAGCCGAAAAAAATTAAAAAAAACGTAAAAAAAATATAGGTGGGCGTGGTTTTTGGCCCGTAGCCTCCAAAGGAATGATCCGATGTTGCTGAATTGCAATACCAAAATTTTCGAAACTATGCCTGACAGATTGGTGTGCTTACATTTTTTGTATCTCTTCTGGTGCCTTGGCAAATGACATTACCACACTAACACGGACAGACGGACGGACGGACAGACGGACAGACGGACAGACGGACATCGCTTAATCAACTTCTCTATGTATAAGGATCCAGAATATATATACTTTTGTGAAATTTTATTCGAAAATTTTTTTGAAAATTTTTAAAAAAAAATTTTTTTCGAATATTTTTCTGTAAAATATGTTTTTGTTTTGAAAATGCTTTGTAAATTTTTTTGTAAATATTTTTGAAAAAAAATTTAAAAATTTTTTTAAAATTTTTTTTTCAAAAATTTGATTGAAATTTTTTTGTTAAATTTAGGACCTATCTGCAGTCTATATTGAGTTAGAATGGTCAGACTAAAGCAAAAAAAAATCCTTACAAAAAAAAAAATTCTTCATATTGACACATGGGGGGTCCTTTTAACTGCTCCTATTTATCAGTGGGTACCCTGTGGGTCCATTGGCTACCTCTATGCGTATTGCTTTCTATTAAGGTCTCTAATACAAATCAAAGCAGAAAAACCCTACCAATCTAAAAACAAACAAAAATCGCCCCTCGCAGGGGGTTATTGATCCCCCGAGATCTGTATGCACTCCTTGCGATCTACCTGTCGCAGTCTAATATTTATTTGACAAAAAAAGGCAAAACAGAATCATTAAAGCCGAAAAAAATTAAAAAAAACGTAAAAAAAATATAGGTGGGCGTGGTTTTTGGCCCGTAGCCTCCAAAGGAATGATCCGATGTTGCTGAATTGCAATACCAAAATTTTCGAAACTATGCCTGACAGATTGGTGTGCTTACATTTTTTGTATCTCTTCTGGTGCCTTGGCAAATGACATTACCACACTAACACGGACAGACGGACGGACGGACAGACGGACAGACGGACAGACGGACAGACGGACAGACGGACATCGCTTAATCAACTTCTCTATGTATAAGGATCCAGAATATATATACTTTATGGGGTCGGAAATGAATATTGTAGAAATTACACACGGAATGACAAACTTATATATACCCTTTCCACCTGTGGTGAAGGGTATAAAAATGAAGGGTATAAAAATATGTTACTCTATATCATACATACATATGTATGTATATTCTCAATATTAAAAATATGTTATGTTACACTCATAATTTTAATTTTCAGAGAAATTTTGCAATTTTTGTTTTAATTTTTCGAAAATTAAGTCTAAAAATTTTTTGTAAAAATATTTTTTTAAATTTTATTCGAAAATTTTATTGAAAATTTTTTAAAAAAAATTTTTTTCGAATATTTTTCTGTAAAATATCTTTTTGAAAATGCTTTGTAAATTTTTTTAAAAATTTGATTGAAATTTTTTTGTTAAATTTTGGACCTTTCTCCAATCTATATTGAGTTAGAATGGTCAGACTAATGCAAAAAGAAATCCTTACAAAAAAAAAAATCGCCCCTCGCAGGGGGTTATTGATCCCCCAAGATCTGTATGCACTCCTTGCAATCTAACTGTCGCAGTCTAATATTTATTTGACAAAAAAACACAGAACAGAATCATTAAAGCCGAAAAAAATTAAAAAAAGAACGTAAAAAAATATAGGTATAAAAAACAAACGCATTTAAAAAAAATATGTTACTCTATA
The DNA here is from genome assembly GCA_949628195.1 of Phasia obesa. Taxonomy (NCBI): domain Eukaryota; kingdom Metazoa; phylum Arthropoda; class Insecta; order Diptera; family Tachinidae; genus Phasia; species Phasia obesa. The sequence continues at coordinate 2,389 of CATIVE010000552.1, forward strand.
TCACACATACATATGTATATTCTTAATATTAAAAATATGTTATGTTACACTCATAATATTAATTTTCAGAGAAATATTGAAATTTTTGTTTTAATTTTTCGAAAATTGAGTCTAAAAATTTTTTGTAAAAATATTTTTTTAAAAATTTTTTGTGAAATTTTATTCGAAAATTTTTTTGAAAATTTTTAAAAAAAAAATTTTTTCGAATATTTTTCTGTAAAATATATTTTTGTTTTGAAAATGCTTTGTAAATTTTTTTGTAAATATTTTTGAAAAAAAATTTTAAAATTTTTTTGTAAAAAAAATATAGGTGGGCGTGGTTTTTGGCCCGTAGCCTCCAAAGGAATGATCCGATGTTGCTGAATTGCAATACCAAAATTTTCGAAACTATGCCTGACAGATTGGTGTGCTTAAATTTTTTGTATCTCTTCTGGTGCCTTGGCAAATGACATTACCACACTAACACGAACAGACGGACGGACGGAGAGACGGACAGGCGGACAGACGGACATCGCTTAATCAACTTCTCTATGTATAAGGATCCAGAATATATATACTTTATGGGGTCGGAAATGAATATTGTAGAAATTACACACGGAATGACAAACTTATATATACCCTTTCCACCTGTGGTGAAGGGTATAAAAATATGTTACTCTATATCACACATACATATGTATATTCTTAATATTAAAAATATGTTATGTTACACTCATAATATTAATTTTCAGAGAAATATTGAAATTTTTGTTTTAATTTTTCGAAAATTGAGTCTAAAAATTTTTTGTAAAAATATTTTTTTAAAAATTTTTTGTGAAATTTTATTCGAAAATTTTTTTGAAAATTTTTAAAAAAAAATTTTTTTCGAATATTTTTCTGTAAAATATGTTTTTGTTTTGAAAATGCTTTGTAAATTTTTTTGTAAATATTTTTGAAAAAAAATTTTAAAATTTTTTTTAAAAAAATTTTTTTAAAATTTTTTTTTCAAAAATTTGATTGAAATTTTTTTGTTAAATTTTGGACCTATCTGCAGTCTATATTGAGTTAGAATGGTCAGACTAAAGCAAAAAAAAAATCCTTACAAAAAAAAATATTCTTCATATTGACACATGGGGGGTCCTTTTAACTGCTCCTATTTATCAGTGGGTACCCTGTGGGTCCATTGGCTACCTCTATGCGTATTGCTTTCTATTAAGGTCTCTAATACAACTCAAAGCAGAAAAACCCTACCAATCTAAAAACAAACAAAAATCGCCCCTCGCAGGGGGTTATTGATCCCCCGAGATCTGTATGCACTCCTTGCGATCTACCTGTCGCAGTCTAATATTTATTTGACAAAAAAAGGCAAAACAGAGTCATTAAAGCCGAAAAAATTAAAAAAAACGTAAAAAAAAAATAGGTGGGCGTGGTTTTTGGCCCGTAGCCTCCAAAGGAATGATCCGATGTTGCTGAATTGCAATACCAAAATTTTCGAAACTATGCCTGACAGATTGGTGTGCTTAAATTTTTTGTATCTCTTCTGGTGCCTTGGCAAATGACATTACCACACTAACACGGACAGACGGACGGACGGACAGACGGACAGACGGACAGACGGACATCGCTTAATTAACTTCTCTATGTATAAGGATCCAGAATATATATACTTTATGGGGTCGGAAATGAATATTGTAGAAATTACACACGGAATGACAAACTTATATATACCCTTTCCACCTGTGGTGAAGGGTATAAAAATATGTTACTCTATATCACACATATATATGTATATTCTTAATATTAAAAATATGTTATGTTACACTCATAATATTAATTTTCAGAGAAATATTGAAATTTTTGTTTTAATTTTTCGAAAATTGAGTCTAAAAATTTTTTGTAAAAATATTTTTTTAAAAATTTTTTGTGAAATTTTATTCGAAAATTTTTTTGAAAATTTTTAAAAAAAAATTTTTTTCGAATATTTTTCTGTAAAATATGTTTTTGTTTTGAAAATGCTTTGTAAATTTTTTTGTAAATATTTTTGAAAAAAAATTTTAAAATTTTTTTTAAAAAAATTTTTTTTAAATTTTTTTTCAAAAATTTGATTGAAATTTTTTTGTTAAATTTAGGACCTATCTGCAGTCTATATTGAGTTAGAATGGTCAGACTAAAGCAAAAAAAAATCCTTACAAAAAAAAAAATTCTTCATATTGACACATGGGGGGTCCTTTTAACTGCTCCTATTTATCAGTGGGTACCCTGTGGGTCCATTGGCTACCTCTATGCGTATTGCTTTCTATTAAGGTCTCTAATACAAATCAAAGCAGAAAAACCCTACCAATCTAAAAACAAACAAAAATCGCCCCTCGCAGGGGGTTATTGATCCCCCGAGATCTGTATGCACTCCTTGCGATCTACCTGTCGCAGTCTAATATTTATTTGACAAAAAAAGGCAAAACAGAATCGTTAAAGCCAAAAAAAATTAAAAAAAAACGTAAAAAAAATATAGGTGGGCGTGGTTTTTGGCCCGTAGCCTCCAAAGGAATGATCCGATGTTGCTGAATTGCAATACCAAAATTTTCGAAACTATGCCTGACAGATTGGTGTGCTTAAATTTTTTGTATCTCTTCTGGTGCCTTGGCAAATGACATTACCACACTAACACGGACAGACGGACGGACGGACGGACGGACGGACAGACGGACAGACGGACATCGCTTAATCAACTTCTCTATGTATAAGGATCCGGAATATATATACTTTATGGGGTCGGAAATGAATATTGTAGAAATTACACACGGAATGACAAACTTATATATACCCTTTCCACCTGTGGTGAAGGGTATAAAAATATGTTACTCTATATCACACATACATATGTATATTCTTAATATTAAAAATATGTTATGTTACACTCATAATATTAATTTTCAGAGAAATATTGAAATTTTTGTTTTAATTTTTCGAAAATTGAGTCTAAAAATTTTTTGTAAAAATATTTTTTTTTAAATTTTTTGTGAAATTTTATTTGAAAAAATTTTTGAAAATTTTTAAAAAAAAATTTTTTTCGAATATTTTTCTGTAAAATATGTTTTTGTTTTGAAAATGCTTTGTAAATTTTTTTGTAAATATTTTTGAAAAAAAATTTTAAAATTTTTTTTAAAAAAATTTTTTTAAAATTTTTTTTTCAAAAATTTGATTGAAATTTTTTTGTTAAATTTAGGACCTATCTGCAGTCTATATTGAGTTAGAATGGTCAGACTAAAGCAAAAAAAAAATCCTTACAAAAAAAAAATTCTTCATATTGACACATGGGGGGTCCTTTTAACTGCTCCTATTTATCAGTGGGTACCCTGTGGGTCCATTGGCTACCTCTATGCGTATTGCTTTCTATTAAGGTCTCTAATACAAATCAAAGCAGAAAAACCCTACCAATCTAAAAACAAACAAAAATCGCCCCTCGCAGGGGGTTATTGATCCCCCGAGATCTGTATGCACTCCTTGCGATCTACCTGTCGCAGTCTAATATTTATTTGACAAAAAAAGGCAAAACAGAATCATTAAAGCCGAAAAAAATTAAAAAAAACGTAAAAAAATATAGGTGGGCGTGGTTTTTGGCCCGTAGCCTCCAAAGGAATGATCCGATGTTGCTGAATTGCAATACCAAAATTTTCGAAACTATGCCTGATAGATTGGTGTGCTTAAATTTTTTGTATCTCTTCTGGTGCCTTGGCAAATGACATTACCACACTAACACGGACAGACGGACGGACAGACGGACAGACGGACAGACGGACATCGCTTAATCAACTTCTCTATGTATAAGGATCCAGAATATATATACTTTATGGGGTCGGAAATGAATATTGTAGAAATTACACACGGAATGACAAACTTATATATACCCTTTCCACCTGTGGTGAAGGGTATAAAAATATGTTACTCTATATCACACATACATATGTATATTCTTAATATTAAAAATATGTTATGTTACACTCATAATATTAATTTTCAGAGAAATATTGAAATTTTTGTTTTAATTTTTCGAAAATTGAGTATAAAAATTTTTTGTAAAAATACTTTTTTAAAAATTTTTTGTGAAATTTTATTCGAAAATTTTTTTGAAAATTTTTAAAAAAAAATTTTTTTCGAATATTTTTCTGTAAAATATGTTTTTGTTTTGAAAATGCTTTGTAAATTTTTTTGTACATATTTTTGAAAAAAAATTTTAAAATTTTTTTTAAAAAAATTTTTTTAAAATTTTTTTTTCAAAAATTTGATTGAAATTTTTTTGTTAAATTTAGGACCTATCTGCAGTCTATATTGAGTTAGAATGGTCAGACTAAAGCAAAAAAAAAATCCTTACAAAAAAAAAAAATTCTTCATATTGACACATGGGGGGTCCTTTTAACTGCTCCTATTTATCAGTGGGTACCCTGTGGGTCCATTGGCTACCTCTATGCGTATTGCTTTCTATTAAGGTCTCTAATACAAATCAAAGCAGAAAAACCCTACCAATCTAAAAACAAACAAAAATCGCCCCTCGCAGGGGGTTATTGATCCCCCGAGATCTGTATGCACTCCTTGCGATCTACCTGTCGCAGTCTAATATTTATTTGACAAAAAAAGGCAAAACAGAATCATTAAAGCCGAAAAAAATTAAAAAAAACGTAAAAAAAATATAGGTGTGCGTGGTTTTTGGCCCGTAGCCTCCAAAGGAATGATCCGATGTTGCTGAATTGCAATACCAAAATTTTCGAAACTATGCCTGACAGATTGGTGTGCTTAAATTTTTTGTATCTCTTCTGGTGCCTTGGCAAATGACATTACCACACTAACACGGACAGACGGACGGACGGACAGACGGACAGACGGACATCGCTTAATCAACTTCTCTATGTATAAGGATCCAGAATATATATACTTTATGGGGTCGGAAATGAATATTGTAGAAATTACACACGGAATGACAAACTTATATATACCCTTTCCACCTGTGGTGAAGGGTATAAAAATATGTTACTCTATATCACACATACATATGTATATTCTTAATATTAAAAATATGTTATGTTACACTCATAATATTAATTTTCAGAGAAATATTGAAATTTTTGTTTTAATTTTTCGAAAATTGAGTCTAAAAATTTTTTGTAAAAATATTTTTTTAAAAATTTTTTGTGAAATTTTATTCGAAAATTTTTTTTAAAAATTTTTAAAATAAAATTTTTTTCGAATATTTTTCTGTAAAATATGTTTTTGTTTTGAAAATGCTTTGTAAATTTTTTTGTAAATATTTTTGAAAAAAAATTTTAAAATTTTTTTTAAAAAAATTTTTTTAAAATTTTTTTTTCAAAAATTTGATTGAAATTTTTTTGTTAAATTTAGGACCTATCTGCAGTCTATATTGAGTTAGAATGGTCAGACTAAAGCAAAAAAAAAATCCTTACAAAAAAAAAATTCTTCATATTGACACATGGGGGGTCCTTTTAACTGCTCCTATTTATCAGTGGGTACCCTGTGGGTCCATTGGCTACCTCTATGCGTATTGCTTTCTATTAAGGTCTCTAATACAAATCAAAGCAGAAAAACCCTACCAATCTAAAAACAAACAAAAATCGCCCCTCGCAGGGGGTTATTGATCCCCCGAGATCTGTATGCACTCCTTGCGATCTACCTGTCGCAGTCTAATATTTATTTGACAAAAAAAGGCAAAACAGAATCATTAAAGCCGAAAAAAATTAAAAAAAACGTAAAAAAATATAGGTGGGCGTGGTTTTTGGCCCGTAGCCTCCAAAGGAATGATCCGATGTTGCTGAATTGCAATACCAAAATTTTCGAAACTATGCCTGATAGATTGGTGTGCTTAAATTTTTTGTATCTCTTCTGGTGCCTTGGCAAATGACATTACCACACTAACACGGACAGACGGACGGACAGACGGACAGACGGACATCGCTTAATCAACTTCTCTATGTATAAGGATCCAGAATATATATACTTTATGGGGTCGGAAATGAATATTGTAGAAATTACACACGGAATGACAAACTTATATATACCCTTTCCACCTGTGGTGAAGGGTATAAAAATATGTTACTCTATATCACACATACATATGTATATTCTTAATATTAAAAATATGTTATGTTACACTCATAATATTAATTTTCAGAGAAATATTGAAATTTTTGTTTTAATTTTTCGAAAATTGAGTATAAAAATTTTTTGTAAAAATACTTTTTTAAAAATTTTTTGTGAAATTTTATTCGAAAATTTTTTTGAAAATTTTTAAAAAAAAATTTTTTTCGAATATTTTTCTGTAATATATGTTTTTGTTTTGAAAATGCTTTGTAAATTTTTTTGTAAATATTTTTGAAAAAAAATTTTAAAATTTTTTTTAAAAAAATTTTTTTAAAATTTTTTTATCAAAAATTTGATTGAAATTTTTTTGTTAAATTTAGGACCTATCTGCAGTCTATATTGAGTTAGAATGGTCAGACTAAAGCAAAAAAAAAATCCTTACAAAAAAAAAAAATTCTTCATATTGACACATGGGGGGTCCTTTTAACTGCTCCTATTTATCAGTGGGTACCCTGTGGGTCCATTGGCTACCTCTATGCGTATTGCTTTCTATTAAGGTCTCTAATACAAATCAAAGCAGAAAAACCCTACCAATCTAAAAACAAACAAAAATCGCCCCTCGCAGGGGGTTATTGATCCCCCGAGATCTGTATGCACTCCTTGCGATCTACCTGTCGCAGTCTAATATTTATTTGACAAAAAAAGGCAAAACAGAATCATTAAAGCCGAAAAAAATTAAAAAAAACGTAAAAAAAATATAGGTGTGCGTGGTTTTTGGCCCGTAGCCTCCAAAGGAATGATCCGATGTTGCTGAATTGCAATACCAAAATTTTCGAAACTATGCCTGACAGATTGGTGTGCTTAAATTTTTTGTATCTCTTCTGGTGCCTTGGCAAATGACATTACCACACTAACACGGACAGACGGACGGACGGACAGACGGACAGACGGACATCGCTTAATCAACTTCTCTATGTATAAGGATCCAGAATATATATACTTTATGGGGTCGGAAATGAATATTGTAGAAATTACACACGGAATGACAAACTTATATATACCCTTTCCACCTGTGGTGAAGGGTATAAAAATATGTTACTCTATATCACACATACATATGTATATTCTTAATATTAAAAATATGTTATGTTACACTCATAATATTAATTTTCAGAGAAATATTGAAATTTTTGTTTTAATTTTTCGAAAATTGAGTCTAAAAATTTTTTGTAAAAATATTTTTTTAAAAATTTTTTGTGAAATTTTATTCGAAAATTTTTTTTAAAAATTTTTAAAATAAAATTTTTTTCGAATATTTTTCTGTAAAATATGTTTTTGTTTTGAAAATGCTTTGTAAATTTTTTTGTAAATATTTTTGAAAAAAAATTTTAAAATTTTTTTTAAAAAAATTTTTTTAAAATTTTTTTTTTCAAAAATTTGATTGAAATTTTTTTGTTAAATTTAGAACCTATCTGCAGTCTATATTGAGTTAGAATGGTCAGACTAAAGCAAAAAAAAAATCCTTACAAAAAAAAAAATTCTTCATATTGACACATGGGGGGTCCTTTTAACTGCTCCTATTTATCAGTGGGTACCCTGTGGGTCCATTGGCTACCTCTATGCGTATTGCTTTCTATTAAGGTCTCTAATACAAATCAAAGCAGAAAAACCCTACCAATCTAAAAACAAACAAAAATCGCCCCTCGCAGGGGGTTATTGATCCCCCGAGATCTGTATGCACTCCTTGCGATCTACCTGTCGCAGTCTAATATTTATTTGACAAAAAAAGGCAAAACAGAATCATTAAAGCCGAAAAAAATTAAAAAAAAACGTAAAAAAAATATAGGTGGGCGTGGTTTTTGGCCCGTAGCCTCCAAAGGAATGATCCGATGTTGCTGAATTGCAATACCAAAATTTTCGACACCATGCCTGACAGATTGGTGTGCTTAAATTTTTTGTATCTCTTCTGGTGCCTTGGCAAATGACATTACCACACTAACACGGACAGACGGACGGACGGACAGACGGACAGACGGACAGACGGACATCGCTTAATCAACTTCTCTATGTATAAGGATCCGGAATATAAATACTTTATGGGGTCGGAAATGAATATTGTAGAAATTACACACGGAATGACAAACTTATATATACCCTTTCCACCTGTGGTGAAGGGTATAAAAATATGTTACTCTATATCACACATACATATGTATATTCTTAATATTAAAAATATGTTATGTTACACTCATAATATTAATTTTCAGAGAAATATTGAAATTTTTGTTTTAATTTTTCGAAAATTGAGTATAAAAATTTTTTGTAAAAATACTTTTTTAAAAATTTTTTGTGAAATTTTATTCGAAAATTTTTTTGAAAATTTTTAAAAAAAAATTTTTTTCGAATATTTTTCTGTAAAATATGTTTTTGTTTTGAAAATGCTTTGTAAATTTTTTTGTAAATATTTTTGAAAAAAAATTTTAAAATTTTTTTTAAAAAAATTTTTTTAAAATTTTTTTTTCAAAAATTTGATTGAAATTTTTTTGTTAAATTTAGGACCTATCTGCAGTCTATATTGAGTTAGAATGGTCAGACTAAAGCAAAAAAAAAAATCCTTACAAAAAAAAAAAATTCTTCATATTGACACATGGGGGGTCCTTTTAACTGCTCCTATTTATCAGTGGGTACCCTGTGGGTCCATTGGCTGCCTCTATGCGTATTGCTTTCTATTAAGGTCTCTAATACAAATCAAAGCAGAAAAACCCTACCAATCTTAAAACAAACAAAAATCGCCCCTCGCAGGGGGTTATTGATCCCCCGAGATCTGTATGCACTCCTTGCGATCTACCTGTCGCAGTCTAATATTTATTTGACAAAAAAAGGCAAAACAGAATCATTAAAGCCGAAAAAAATTAAAAAAAACGTAAAAAAAATATAGGTGTGCGTGGTTTTTGGCCCGTAGCCTCCAAAGGAATGATCCGATGTTGCTGAATTGCAATACCAAAATTTTCGAAACTATGCCTGACAGATTGGTGTGCTTAAATTTTTTGTATCTCTTCTGGTGCCTTGGCAAATGACATTACCACACTAACACGGACAGACGGACGGACGGACAGACGGACAGACGGACATCGCTTAATCAACTTCTCTATGTATAAGGATCCAGAATATATATACTTTATGGGGTCGGAAATGAATATTGTAGAAATTACACACGGAATGACAAACTTATATATACCCTTTCCACCTGTGGTGAAGGGTATAAAAATATGTTACTCTATATCACACATACATATGTATATTCTTAATATTAAAAATATGTTATGTTACACTCATAATATTAATTTTCAGAGAAATATTGAAATTTTTGTTTTAATTTTTCGAAAATTGAATCTAAAAATTTTTTGTAAAAATATTTTTTTAAAAATTTTTTGTGAAATTTTATTCGAAAATTTTTTTGAAAATTTTTAAAAAAAAATTTTTTTCGAATATTTTTCTGTAAAATATGTTTTTGTTTTGAAAATGCTTTGTAAATTTTTTTGTAAATATTTTTGAAAAAAAATTTTAAAATTTTTTTTAAAAAAATTTTTTTAAAATTTTTTTTAAAAAAATTTTTTTAAAATTTTTTTTTCAAAAATTTGATTGAAATTTTTTTGTTAAATTTAGAACCTATCTGCAGTCTATATTGAGTTAGAATGGTCAGACTAAAGCAAAAAAAAAATCCTTACAAAAAAAAAAATTCTTCATATTGACACATGGGGGGTCCTTTTAACTGCTCCTATTTATCAGTGGGTACCCTGTGGGTCCATTGGCTACCTCTATGCGTATTGCTTTCTATTAAGGTCTCTAATACAAATCAAAGCAGAAAAACCCTACCAATCTAAAAACAAACAAAAATCGCCCCTCGCAGGGGGTTATTGATCCCCCGAGATCTGTATGCACTCCTTGCGATCTACCTGTCGCAGTCTAATATTTATTTGACAAAAAAAGGCAAAACAGAATCATTAAAGCCGAAAAAAATTAAAAAAAACGTAAAAAAAATATAGGTGGGCGTGGTTTTTGGCCCGTAGCCTCCAAAGGAATGATCCGATGTTGCTGAATTGCAATACCAAAATTTTCGACACTATGCCTGACAGATTGGTGTGCTTAAATTTTTTGTATCTCTTCTGGTGCCTTGGCAAATGACATTACCACACTAACACGCACAGACGGACGGACGGACGGACGGACAGACGGACAGACGGACAGACGGACATCGCTTAATCAACTTCTCTATGTATAAGGATCCGGAATATATATACTTTATGGGGTCGGAAATGAATATTGTAGAAATTACACACGGAATGACAAACTTATATATACCCTTTCCACCTGTGGTGAAGGGTATAAAAATATGTTACTCTATATCACACATACATATGTATATTCTTAATATTAAAAATATGTTATGTTACACTCATAATATTAATTTTCAGAGAAATATTGAAATTTTTGTTTTAATTTTTCGAAAATTGAGTCTAAAAATTTTTTGTAAAAATATTTTTTTTTAAATTTTTTGTGAAATTTTATTTGAAAAAATTTTTGAAAATTTTTAAAAAAAAAATTTTTTCGAATATTTTTCTGTAAAATATGTTTTTGTTTTGAAAATGCTTTGTAAATTTTTTTGTAAATATTTTTGAAAAAAAATTTTAAAATTTTTTTTAAAAAAATTTTTTTAAAATTTTTTTTTCAAAAATTTGATTGAAATTTTTTTGTTAAATTTAGGACCTATCTGCAGTCTATATTGAGTTAGAATGGTCAGACTAAAGCAAAAAAAAAATCCTTACAAAAAAAAAATTCTTCATATTGACACATGGGGGGTCCTTTTAACTGCTCCTATTTATCAGTGGGTACCCTGTGGGTCCATTGGCTACCTCTATGCGTATTGCTTTCTATTAAGGTCTCTAATACAAATCAAAGCAGAAAAACCCTACCAATCTAAAAACAAACAAAAATCGCCCCTCGCAGGGGGTTATTGATCCCCCGAGATCTGTATGCACTCCTTGCGATCTACCTGTCGCAGTCTAATATTTATTTGACAAAAAAAGGCAAAACAGAATCATTAAAGCCGAAAAAAATTAAAAAAAACGTAAAAAAAATATAGGTGGGCGTGGTTTTTGGCCCGTAGCCTCCAAAGGAATGATCCGATGTTGCTGAATTGCAATACCAAAATTTTCGACACTATGCCTGACAGATTGGTGTGCTTAAATTTTTTGTATCTCTTCTGGTGCCTTGGCAAATGACATTACCACACTAACACGGACAGACGGACGGACGGACAGACGGACAGACGGACAGACGGACAGACGGACATCGCTTAATCAACTTCTCTATGTATAAGGATCCGGAATATATATACTTTATGGGGTCGGAAATGAATATTGTAGAAATTACACACGGAATGACAAACTTATATATACCCTTTCCACCTGTGGTGAAGGGTATAAAAATATGTTACTCTATATCACACATACATATGTATATTCTTAATATTAAAAATATGTTATGTTACACTCATAATATTAATTTTCAGAGAAATATTGAAATTTTTGTTTTAATTTTTCGAAAATTGAGTATAAAAATTTTTTGTAAAAATACTTTTTTAAAAATTTTTTGTGAAATTTTATTCGAAAATTTTTTTGAAAATTTTTAAAAAAAAATTTTTTTCGAATATTTTTCTGTAAAATATGTTTTTGTTTTGAAAATGCTTTGTAAATTTTTTTGTAAATATTTTTGAAAAAAAATTTTAAAATTTTTTTTAAAAAAATTTTTTTAAAATTTTTTTTCAAAAATTTTTTTAAAATTTTTTTTTCAAAAATTTGATTGAATTTTTTTTGTTAAATTTAGGACCTATCTGCAGTCTATATTGAGTTAGAATGGTCAGACTAAAGCAAAAAAAAAATCCTTACAAAAAAAAAAAATTCTTCATATTGACACATGGGGGGTCCTTTTAACTGCTCCTATTTATCAGTGGGTACCCTGTGGGTCCATTGGCTACCTCTATGCGTATTGCTTTCTATTAAGGTCTCTAATACAAATCAAAGCAGAAAAACCCTACCAATCTAAAAACAAACAAAAATCGCCCCTCGCAGGGGGTTATTGATCCCCCGAGATCTGTATGCACTTCTTGCGATCTACCTGTCGCAGTCTAATATTTATTTGACAAAAAAAGGCAAAACAGAATCATTAAAGCCGAAAAAAATTAAAAAAAACGTAAAAAAAATATAGGTGTGCGTGGTTTTTGGCCCGTAGCCTCCAAAGGAATGATCCGATGTTGCTGAATTGCAATACCAAAATTTTCGAAACTATGCCTGACAGATTGGTGTGCTTAAATTTTTTGTATCTCTTCTGGTGCCTTGGCAAATGACATTACCACACTAACACGGACAGACGGACGGACGGACAGACGGACAGACGGACATCGCTTAATCAACTTCTCTATGTATAAGGATCCAGAATATATATACTTTATGGGGTCGGAAATGAATATTGTAGAAATTACACACGGAATGACAAACTTATATATACCCTTTCCACCTGTGGTGAAGGGTATAAAAATATGTTACTCTATATCACACATACATATGTATATTCTTAATATTAAAAATATGTTATGTTACACTCATAATATTAATTTTCAGAGAAATATTGAAATTTTTGTTTTAATTTTTCGAAAATTGAGTCTAAAAATTTTTTGTAAAAATATTTTTTTAAAAATTTTTTGTGAAATTTTATTCGAAAATTTTTTTGAAAATTTTTAAAAAAAAATTTTTTTCGAATATTTTTCTGTAAAATATGTTTTTGTTTTGAAAATGCTTTGTAAATTTTTTTGTAAATATTTTTGAAAAAAAATTTTAAAATTTTTTTTAAAAAAATTTTTTTAAAATTTTTTTTTCAAAAATTTGATTGAAATTTTTTTGTTAAATTTAGAACCTATCTGCAGTCTATATTGAGTTAGAATGGTCAGACTAAAGCAAAAAAAAATCCTTACAAAAAAAAAAAATCTTCATATTGACACATGGGGGGTCCTTTTAACTGCTCCTATTTATCAGTGGGTACCCTGTGGGTCCATTGGCTACCTCTATGCGTATTGCTTTCTATTAAGGTCTCTAATACAAATCAAAGCAGAAAAACCCTACCAATCTAAAAACAAACAAAAATCGCCCCTCGCAGGGGGTTATTGATCCCCCGAGATCTGTATGCACTCCTTGCGATCTACCTGTCGCAGTCTAATATTTATTTGACAAAAAAAGGCAAAACAGAATCATTAAAGCCGAAAAAAATTAAAAAAAACGTAAAAAAAATAGAGGTGGGCGTGGTTTTTGGCTCGTAGCCTCCAAAGGAATGATCCGATGTTGCTGAATTGCAATACCAAAATTTTCGACACTATGCCTGACAGATTGGTGTGCTTAAATTTTTTGTATCTCTTCTGGTGCCTTGGCAAATGACATTACCACACTAACACGGACAGACGGACGGACGGACGGACGGACAGACGGACAGACGGACAGACGGACAGACGGACATCGCTTAATCAACTTCTCTATGTATAAGGATCCGGAATATATATACTTTATGGGGTCGGAAATGAATATTGTAGAAATTACACACGGAATGACAAACTTATATATACCCTTTCCACCTGTGGTGAAGGGTATAAAAATATGTTACTCTATATCACACATACATATGTATATTCTTAATATTAAAAATATGTTATGTTACACTCATAATATTAATTTTCAGAGAAATATTGAAATTTTTGTTTTAATTTTTCGAAAATTGAGTCTAAAAATTTTTTGTAAAAATATTTTTTTTTAAATTTTTTGTGAAATTTTATTTGAAAAAATTTTTGAAAATTTTTAAAAAAAAATTTTTTTCGAATATTTTTCTGTAAAATATGTTTTTGTTTTGAAAATGCTTTGTAATTTTTTTTGTAAATATTTTTGAAAAAAAATTTTAAAATTTTTTTTAAAAAAATTTTTTTAAAATTTTTTTTTCAAAAATTTGATTGAAATTTTTTTGTTAAATTTAGGACCTATCTGCAGTCTATATTGAGTTAGAATGGTCAGACTAAAGCAAAAAAAAAATCCTTACAAAAAAAAAATTCTTCATATTGACACATGGGGGGTCCTTTTAACTGCTCCTATTTATCAGTGGGTACCCTGTGGGTCCATTGGCTACCTCTATGCGTATTGCTTTCTATTAAGGTCTCTAATACAAATCAAAGCAGAAAAACCCTACCAATCTAAAAACAAACAAAAATCGCCCCTCGCAGGGGGTTATTGATCCCCCGAGATCTGTATGCACTCCTTGCGATCTACCTGTCGCAGTCTAATATTTATTTGACAAAAAAAGGCAAAACAGAATCATTAAAGCCGAAAAAAATTAAAAAAAACGTAAAAAAATATAGGTGGGCGTGGTTTTTGGCCCGTAGCCTCCAAAGGAATGATCCGATGTTGCTGAATTGCAATACCAAAATTTTCGAAACTATGCCTGATAGATTGGTGTGCTTAAATTTTTTGTATCTCTTCTGGTGCCTTGGCAAATGACATTACCACACTAACACGGACAGACGGACGGACGGACAGACGGACAGACGGACAGACGGACAGACGGACATCGCTTAATCAACTTCTCTATGTATAAGGATCCGGAATATATATACTTTATGGGGTCGGAAATGAATATTGTAGAAATTACACACGGAATGACAAACTTATATATACCCTTTCCACCTGTGGTGAAGGGTATAAAAATATGTTACTCTATATCACACATACATATGTATATTCTTAATATTAAAAATATGTTATGTTACACTCATAATATTAATTTTCAGAGAAATATTGAAATTTTTGTTTTAATTTTTCGAAAATTGAGTATAAAAATTTTTTGTAAAAATACTTTTTTAAAAATTTTTTGTGAAATTTTATTCGAAAATTTTTTTGAAAATTTTTAAAAAAAAAATTTTTTCGAATATTTTTCTGTAAAATATGTTTTTGTTTTGAAAATGCTTTGTAAATTTTTTTGTAAATATTTTTGAAAAAAAATTTTAAAATTTTTTTTAAAAAAATTTTTTTAAAATTTTTTTTTCAAAAATTTGATTGAAATTTTTTTGTTAAATTTAGGACCTATCTGCAGTCTATATTGAGTTAGAATGGTCAGACTAAAGCAAAAAAAAAATCCTTACAAAAAAAAAAAATTCTTCATATTGACACATGGGGGGTCCTTTTAACTGCTCCTATTTATCAGTGGGTACCCTGTGGGTCCATTGGCTACCTCTATGCGTATTGCTTTCTATTAAGGTCTCTAATACAAATCAAAGCAGAAAAACCCTACCAATCTAAAAACAAACAAAAATCGCCCCTCGCAGGGGGTTATTGATCCCCCGAGATCTGTATGCACTCCTTGCGATCTACCTGTCGCAGTCTAATATTTATTTGACAAAAAAAGGCAAAACAGAATCATTAAAGCCGAAAAAAATTAAAAAAAACGTAAAAAAAATATAGGTGTGCGTGGTTTTTGGCCCGTAGCCTCCAAAGGAATGATCCGATGTGGCTGAATTGCAATACCAAAATTTTCGAAACTATGCCTGACAGATTGGTGTGCTTAAATTTTTTGTATCTCTTCTGGTGCCTTGGCAAATGACATTACCACACTAACACGGACAGACGGACGGACGGACAGACGGACAGACGGACATCGCTTAATCAACTTCTCTATGTATAAGGATCCAGAATATATATACTTTATGGGGTCGGAAATGAATATTGTAGAAATTACACACGGAATGACAAACTTATATATACCCTTTCCACCTGTGGTGAAGGGTATAAAAATATGTTACTCTATATCACACATACATATGTATATTCTTAATATTAAAAATATGTTATGTTACACTCATAATATTAATTTTCAGAGAAATATTGAAATTTTTGTTTTAATTTTTCGAAAATTGAGTCTAAAAATTTTTTGTAAAAATATTTTTTTAAAAATTTTTTGTGAAATTTTATTCGAAAATTTTTTTGAAAATTTTTAAAAAAAAATTTTTTTCGAATATTTTTCTGTAAAATATGTTTTTGTTTTGAAAATGCTTTGTAAATTTTTTTGTAAATATTTTTGAAAAAAAATTTTAAAAATTTTTTTAAAAAAATTTTTTTAAAATTTTTTTTTCAAAAATTTGATTGAAATTTTTTTGTTAAATTTAGAACCTATCTGCAGTCTATATTGAGTTAGAATGGTCAGACTAAAGCAAAAAAAAATCCTTACAAAAAAAAAAATCTTCATATTGACACATGGGGGGTCCTTTTAACTGCTCCTATTTATCAGTGGGTACCCTGTGGGTCCATTGGCTACCTCTATGCGTATTGCTTTCTATTAAGGTCTCTAATACAAATCAAAGCAGAAAAACCCTACCAATCTAAAAACAAACAAAAATCGCCCCTCGCAGGGGGTTATTGATCCCCCGAGATCTGTATGCACTCCTTGCGATCTACCTGTCGCAGTCTAATATTTATTTGACAAAAAAAGGCAAAACAGAATCATTAAAGCCGAAAAAAATTAAAAAAAACGTAAAAAAAATATAGGTGGGCGTGGTTTTTGGCCCGTAGCCTCCAAAGGAATGATCCGATGTTGCTGAATTGCAATACCAAAATTTTCGACACTATGCCTGACAGATTGGTGTGCTTAAATTTTTGTATCTCTTCTGGTGCCTTGGCAAATGACATTACCACACTAACATGGACAGACGGACGGACGGACGGACGGACAGACGGACAGACGGACAGACGGACAGACGGACATCGCTTAATCAACTTCTCTATGTATAAGGATCCGGAATATATATACTTTATGGGGTCGGAAATGAATATTGTAGAAATTACACACGGAATGACAAACTTATATATACCCTTTCCACCTGTGGTGAAGGGTATAAAAATATGTTACTCTATATCACACATACATATGTATATTCTTAATATTAAAAATATGTTATGTTACACTCATAATATTAATTTTCAGAGAAATATTGAAATTTTTGTTTTAATTTTTCGAAAATTGAGTCTAAAAATTTTTTGTAAAAATATTTTTTTTTAAATTTTTTGTGAAATTTTATTTGAAAAAATTTTTGAAAATTTTTAAAAAAAAATTTTTTTCGAATATTTTTCTGTAAAATATGTTTTTGTTTTGAAAATGCTTTGTAATTTTTTTTGTAAATATTTTTGAAAAAAAATTTTAAAATTTTTTTTAAAAAAATTTTTTTAAAATTTTTTTTTCAAAAATTTGATTGAAATTTTTTTGTTAAATTTAGGACCTATCTGCAGTCTATATTGAGTTAGAATGGTCAGACTAAAGCAAAAAAAAAATCCTTACAAAAAAAAAATTCTTCATATTGACACATGGGGGGTCCTTTTAACTGCTCCTATTTATCAGTGGGTACCCTGTGGGTCCATTGGCTACCTCTATGCGTATTGCTTTCTATTAAGGTCTCTAATACAAATCAAAGCAGAAAAACCCTACCAATCTAAAAACAAACAAAAATCGCCCCTCGCAGGGGGTTATTGATCCCCCGAGATCTGTATGCACTCCTTGCGATCTACCTGTCGCAGTCTAATATTTATTTGACAAAAAAAGGCAAAACAGAATCATTAAAGCCGAAAAAAATTAAAAAAAACGTAAAAAAATATAGGTGGGCGTGGTTTTTGGCCCGTAGCCTCCAAAGGAATGATCCGATGTTGCTGAATTGCAATACCAAAATTTTCGAAACTATGCCTGATAGATTGGTGTGCTTAAATTTTTTGTATCTCTTCTGGTGCCTTGGCAAATGACATTACCACACTAACACGGACAGACGGACGGACAGACGGACAGACGGACATCGCTTAATCAACTTCTCTATGTATAAGGATCCAGAATATATATACTTTATGGGGTCGGAAATGAATATTGTAGAAATTACACACGGAATGACAAACTTATATATACCCTTTCCACCTGTGGTGAAGGGTATAAAAATATGTTACTCTATATCACACATACATATGTATATTCTTAATATTAAAAATATGTTATGTTACACTCATAATATTAATTTTCAGAGAAATATTGAAATTTTTGTTTTAATTTTTCGAAAATTGAGTATAAAAATTTTTTGTAAAAATACTTTTTTAAAAATTTTTTGTGAAATTTTATTCGAAAATTTTTTTGAAAATTTTTAAAAAAAAATTTTTTTCGAATATTTTTCTGTAAAATATGTTTTTGTTTTGAAAATGCTTTGTAAATTTTTTTGTAAATATTTTTGAAAAAAAATTTTAAAATTTTTTTTAAAAAAATTTTTTTTAAATTTTTTTTTCAAAAATTTGATTGAAATTTTTTTGTTAAATTTAGGACCTATCTGCAGTCTATATTGAGTTAGAATGGTCAGACTAAAGCAAAAAAAAAATCCTTACAAAAAAAAAAAAATTCTTCATATTGACACATGGGGGGTCCTTTTAACTGCTCCTATTTATCAGTGGGTACCCTGTGGGTCCATTGGCTACCTCTATGCGTATTGCTTTCTATTAAGGTCTCTAATACAAATCAAAGCAGAAAAACCCTACCAATCTAAAAACAAACAAAAATCGCCCCTCGCAGGGGGTTATTGATCCCCCGAGATCTGTATGCACTCCTTGCGATCTACCTGTCGCAGTCTAATATTTATTTGACAAAAAAAGGCAAAACAGAATCATTAAAGCCGAAAAAAATTAAAAAAAAAACGTAAAAAAAATATAGGTGTGCGTGGTTTTTGGCCCGTAGCCTCCAAAGGAATGATCCGATGTTGCTGAATTGCAATACCAAAATTTTCGAAACTATGCCTGACAGATTGGTGTGCTTAAATTTTTTGTATCTCTTCTGGTGCCTTGGCAAATGACATTACCACACTAACACGGACAGACGGACGGACGGACAGACGGACAGACGGACATCGCTTAATCAACTTCTCTATGTATAAGGATCCAGAATATATATACTTTATGGGGTCGGAAATGAATATTGTAGAAATTACACACGGAATGACAAACTTATATATACCCTTTCCACCTGTGGTGAAGGGTATACAAATATGTTACTCTATATCACACATACATATGTATATTCTTAATATTAAAAATATGTTATGTTACACTCATAATATTAATTTTCAGAGAAATATTGAAATTTTTGTTTTAATTTTTCGAAAATTTTTTGTAAAAATATTTTTTTAAAAATTTTTTGTGAAATTTTATTCGAAAATTTTTTTGAAAATTTTTAAAAAAAAATTTTTTTCGAATATTTTTCTGTAAAATATGTTTTTGTTTTGAAAATGCTTTGTAAATTTTTTTGTAAATATTTTTGAAAAAAAATTTTAAAATTTTTTTTAAAAAAATTTTTTTAAAATTTTTTTTTCAAAAATTTGATTGAAATTTTTTTGTTAAATTTAGAACCTATCTGCAGTCTATATTGAGTTAGAATGGTCAGACTAAAGCAAAAAAAAAATCCTTACAAAAAAAAAAATTCTTCATATTGACACATGGGGGGTCCTTTTAACTGCTCCTATTTATCAGTGGGTACCCTGTGGGTCCATTGGCTACCTCTATGCGTATTGCTTTCTATTAAGGTCTCTAATACAAATCGAAGCAGAAAAACCCTACCAATCTAAAAACAAACAAAAATCGCCCCTCGCAGGGGGTTATTGATCCCCCGAGATCTGTATGCACTCCTTGCGATCTACCTGTCGCAGTCTAATATTTATTTGACAAAAAAGGCAAAACAGAATCATTAAAGCCGAAAAAAATTAAAAAAAACGTAAAAAAAATATAGGTGGGCGTGGTTTTTGGCCCGTAGCCTCCAAAGGAATGATCCGATGTTGCTGAATTGCAATACCAAAATTTTCGACACTATGCCTGACAGATTGGTGTGCTTAAATTTTTTGTATCTCTTCTGGTGCCTTGGCAAATGACATTACCACACTAACACGGACAGACGGACGGACGGACAGACGGACAGACGGACAGACGGACAGACGGACATCGCTTAATCAACTTCTCTATGTATAAGGATCCAGAATATATATACTTTATGGGGTCGGAAATGAATATTGTAGAAATTACACACGGAATGACAAACTTATATATACCCTTTCCACCTGTGGTGAAGGGTATAAAAACTAATTATTGTCTAATATTACATCGAATTTGTGGTTATTTGTAACAAAGAAATCATAATTTGTTTAATTTAACGCAGCAAATTAAAAATGTTATTAAAAAGTTTAATTTTAAACAAAACGCGCTTAAATTCAACCACGTGTGCCAAAATATCTGTAAATCAAAAAAACCAGTTAAAGGAAAAAAATTTAAATCAATTTTTTGTTAAACTTTTTATGTTTCTCGCGATTTTTTATTTGTTTGTTTAATCAACAAAAATGCCCAAAAAAGAGCAAAATGAGAACGGATAAAAATTACAAGGGAAAATATAATTTCTTGTTTCAACTAAAAAGTAACAAGAAAACCAAGTGGTAATGTCCGCCTTTTTATGGCACGCCCAATTTTACAATTTAGTATATCTTTTGCATATTAATATGTGGGATATATGTGTAAAATGTAAAAAACTGTAGTTATTACAGTTTCTGATGCCACGTTAATAATTGTATGGAAGATACCAATACACTTAGTTCTTTGCTAAAAAAAAGATGCTGAAAATTTCAAGTATTCGTATGCTACCAAAGATTGACTAAAAGCAAACAAATAATGTTGTTTGTTAAGGTAAGCTCACATTAGGCAAATGTTTGCCTCAAAATTGTTTGTTGCTGTTTGATTTAAATTTTTTTAAACATTTTATAATTTATTATTAATAAAATTTTTGGGAATTCAAATATTAATTATTTAATATTATGCTAATTACCCATAACGTTTTATAATAAAAATGCAATTTATTTGTTGGGGGAAAGAGCTAGTCCCTATACGTATTTCACTGGTTGCTCAGGCCAGATCATCAGGAAACCTTTTTCTTAATTTTAGAGAAGCCAAAAATACTCTATAAGTAAAAAATTCTAAAAAACACAATGAGAATTATGCATGTTAATAGAATAATACTACAGAATATTAAAGCTTCAACAAAACACCAACAAACAAACCACGTTTTTATTTTTCCTTACTGTCCTTCTACAATTGGATGGTTTTTTGCCATCACTGAATGCAGACGTAAGGTGTGATGAAAAGCATACACAAGTTAATTTTGTTCTCGCAAGAGAATCGAAAAAAAAACAAGTGCTGCCAAGGTTTGCACAAGCAGTTGCATATATAGTTATTAATAAAATTTTTGGGAATTCAAATATTAATTATTTTATATTTAACTATTACTTAAAGTCATTATTATTTTTTCCTAATTTTGTATTAATAATATCGTCATATATTTTATATGAAATCGTTAATAAATAATTCTGTGAATTATTATCAAAAATGTTTAAACAGATGAACCTAACGCATATGAT
>CATIVE010000553.1:0-18961 GCA_949628195.1 Phasia obesa
TTTCGATAAAAATTTTTACAAAAAAATTTCGATAAAAATTTTTACAAAAAAATTTCGATAAAAATTTTTACAAAAAAATTTCGATAAAAATTTTTACAAAAAAATTTCGATAAAAATTTTTACAAAAAAATTTCGATAAAAATTTTTACGAAAAAATTTCGATAAAAATTTTTACAAAAAAATTTCGATAAAAATTTTTACAAAAAAATTTCGATAAAAATTTTTACAAAAAAATTTCGATAAAAATTTTTACAAAAAAATTTCGATAAAAATTTTTACAAAAAAATTTCGATAAAAATTTTTACAAAAAAATTTCGATAAAAATTTTTACAAAAAAATTTCGATAAAAATTTTTACAAAAAAATTTCGATAAAAATTATTACAAAAAAATTTCGATAAAAATTTTTACAAAAAAATTTCGATAAAAATTTTTACAAAAAAATTTCGATAAAAATTTTTACAAAAAAATTTCGATAAAAATTTTTACAAAAAAATTTCGATAAAAATTTTTACAAAAAAATTTCGATAAAAATTTTTACAAAAAAATTTCGATAAAAATTTTTACAAAAAAATTTCGATAAAAATTTTTACAAAAAAATTTCGATAAAAATTTTTACAAAAAAATTTCGATAAAAATTTTTACAAAAAAATTTCGATAAAAATTTTTACAAAAAAATTTCGATAAAAATTTTTACAAAAAAATTTCGATAAAAATTTTTACAAAAAAATTTCGATAAAAATTTTTACAAAAAAATTTCGATAAAAATTTTTAAAAAAAATTTCGATAAAAATTTTTACAAAAAATTTTCGATAAAAATTTTTACAAAAAATTATCGATAAAAATTTTTACAAAAAATTATCGATAAAAATTTTTACAAAAAATTATCGATAAAAATTTTTACAAACAATTTTCGATAAAATTTTTACAAACAATTTTCGATAAAATTTTTACAAACAATTTTCGATAAAATTTTTACAAACAATTTTCGATAAATTTTTACAAACAATTTTCGATAAAATTTTTACAAACAATTTTCGATAAAATTTTTTACAAATAATTTCCGATAATATTTTTACAAAAAAACTTTACAAACAATTTTCGAAATTTTTACAAATAAGTTTTACGAACAATTTTCAATAAAATTTTTACAAAAAATTTTCTTTAAAATTTTCGATATAAATTTTTACAAACAAATTTAGAAAAAAATTTTTTAAATAATTATCGATAAAATTTTTAATATATGTATATGGGTTAAATACCTCATGGTTGTATTCCATAGTATGGTTAGATACATACATATGTACGGTAGTTTGTTGTGTAGGGCCTTTTGAATTCGTTTCAAATCTATTTTAACAACTCGCACTTGTTATTTAGAAATCAACATTTTAATATTTCTTTTAATAATCTTTTGAAAGTTTTATTTATTTTTTTTCCATTTTAATATAGTTTTTATTTATTAATTTTGTGAAAATATAGAAAAATAATTTAATCACATTAATTATGCAAATTTTGCATAATTTAGAGCGCGTGTGTTTGTGTTTCAGATCGAAACAAACTAGCAGCACACCAAACCACACCACACCACTTCTTTGTGGTTCAGTCTTTAATAAAATCAATATAATTAATATACAGTAAATAATTAAAAATATCTACATATGTATGTCTGCTTATTTATAGGTTTGTATGTGTGTTATTCATATTCATTGATGAAGATTTGCAAAAAAAAAAAATCTCTTAATGATTTCTCCAAAGTCGTTAAACGCTGTAAAACTCACCTGCTTTTGCTGTTGCTAATGCAAATATGAATGGCCAATTTTAACATAAATTTAACGATTTTTCCTAGCGCAATAATTAAAATGACAATTTAAGCAGTTAACTGGACAAGAAAGATATTTACTTTTGCAGTAATTTTAAAAATACATATATTTTTTTAACATTTGCTGATTTCTAATTATGTCATGCATCACATTATATACACTTTATTTCTTAGGTGATCGTACCTAAAGAGTACCAGATATCTGAGTGAAATCTCGTAGCTATCTGACAGGCAGTTAACCTCTTGAGCGGAATTAGGTAGTCAAAAGAAGGGGGGGGGGGGTGTCCCTGGACAAGTTCTTTTTATATCAATTTTAATAAATCCTAAAAACTATGCTACTAGAGTTGTTTCTAAACGAAGCTGCCCCCCCTAGGGGGGCTTTTGAGTAAGACTCCAAAGTTGGGTACCGCGGGTATATAATTTTTTGGAAATGACATAAAAGTTTAGTTTTAACCTGAAATGTAGAGATTTTTAAGTATGTTATCTCTTTTTCCCAAAAATGTGGTATTCTTTTCTTTTTGATTATGTAATTTAAATTTACTTCGGTACTAGTAAATTTTATTAAACCATTTTAAAGACAACCATAGCAAATGCGAATAAAAGAAAAATTAGGTAAAAAAAATCATAACAGTTCTCCCTCCTGCTATATCTACACATAGCCAATTTTGACTATGCATTTTTAAATTATTGTTAAACTTCTGGGAGTGCAAAGCACCGATTAAAAAAACGTAAACGGATTTATAAAGCCTCAGTTGTTGGCTACATACTTTTGTAAAAAAAAAAAACAATTTTTTAAGATATTTTTCCCCGTTCCGGGTATTTATATGTTAAATTAAAAAAAAATTTAATTTTCTTTTACCATTTGATTAAAAACTCTTTTATTTTGTAAGAATATCTCGATGCTGTGGTAAATCAAATTCTATATTTCAGTTTTCCAAAAACCTACTTAACGTGATTTTTTCAGGTTTTGAGGTAAATATCATTTAAAAAATGGAGCGCAAAAAAAATTATTAAAATATTTTTAATCTAGAAATCAAGAGCCTCTGATACCACTTGTATACCACATGCATATCGAGCATACATTTAAGCTATAGAAGCTTCCTTAACCTCGCCTCCTCGTGATTTTTTTCTCATTTTGTATGTAAAAATTAAATTTTTTTCAAAAATATCTCATTTCCTACAGAAAATAAAGAATAAATAAAGAAAAAAAAATTGGAAGTTTGCAATTTTACTGATTTTTTTTATAAATTTTAGAATTTTATTCTGGGATGGGTACCTATACCTATATAAATAAAATACATAAACCATGATTGAAGCTCTATAAACTTAAGAGACTTAAAATTTGGTGTGGATTACTTTCTAAGCAAAATCGATTAAAATATTATTGTCAGGGCGCCTATGACGTTTTACTTTTTTCTTGAAAGTTCTATATAAGCTAATCCTTTTTATCAAGTTCGAAGAATGATTTAAGTCTTTACGATATTGATTCACCAACTCTAGGGTTAAATAATGAAAGAGAAGCCAAGTGAGCTGTTTTATGTTTCTTCACAGCTTAGAAATAATTTATTTATTCTCTAACAGCTTAACTACTTTAAATTGTTTTTGGTAAAATTTCATTTCTTATAATTTTTAGCTTAAACTTTCACAATTTGTTTTGTCTTAATTTCTTAAAAAGTTGTTTATTTTAAAATTAAAAGTAATATTAATATAAAAGTCCCGTTTGCCAAAAAAAAAAAAATAAAATTTAAAATTATTAACACTTGTGTCAATCACCCACAACAAAAATGAAATGATTAAATATTAATATTAAAAAAAATAATAATTAAATAAGAAATTCTCTTGTCTTAATAAATACAATAACAATACTAGTTCATACTTTATATTTAATTCAATATTTGACTTATGTACATATATACATATGTATATACATATATAAATACATATACAAATATATCTATAAAAGAGCTGCTGTCAATACTATTTGTCAAAATGAAAATGACACTTGTGATCACAATGATAAAGCGTAAAATGTCAAATAACATTGAGACACATAATATGAGCACTTACAAACTAATTCACAATTACAACATCAACTAGTTCTGTATGTAGATGCCCTTATAGATTTTAAGAAAAAGATATACATACATACTTATTTAATTAGGACGACTCACAGTAAACTGTGTAGTGGAAAAAATAAAAAAACAAACTTTCGAATTTATCAATAAAATTCATATATACAATGAAAGCTGAGACTCCCACTCCCTTGTTTAGGTTAGTGAGTTCTTTTTTAACTTCGTTATTGTTTGTCGTATCCACCTCTTTCAGTTTAAGAGATTGGTAAATCATTAGAAACCATGCCTGACAGATCAGTGTGCTTAATTTTTTCGTAACTTTTTTGGAGCTTCGGAAATGACTACTGTAGACAAACTGTGGTGAAATTTATTAAAATCGTAAGAAATTACGATTCCCTAAAAAATATGAATGGCTTAAAAATGGAAGGGTGGTAAAGATTTGGAGCATTAATATCAAAAAAAATTTTAACGTATTTTCAATGTACATCCATAATAATATAAAGTCGTTGCCCTCAGTTTTAAAAATAATTGGGCTTATTTTTATTATAGTAAGGTGTCTTTTTAAGAATCCTTTTATTTTCATTTTAAAATAAGCTCTAACACTTACAAAATATGTACAAAAATTGTAAAATTACAGTCAGAGAACCGGTTAAAAATATTGCTTAGCAAAACAAGCGTCCTTGTTTATGTTACTTGGAGTGAAGAGAAAAAAATTATCTCTCCTTCAAAACTTGTATCACTTAGAACTTGTTTTGTTATAATAATGACAAGCTTAAGAAGAAAATAAAAGGCAAACATAAAACACATGATCAAGAGTAGTTATACTGAGTAGTTACCCTACGCTAAGGAAACATTTTATTGTGTTTAGACTTTTCTAAAACTCTTCGGCCTCTCATTTGTGTTGATTACTCGTATGATAAAACTAATATAACATTTTTTGGACATTTTACTCTTAAACTAAAAGCTTAATTGCCCGGGTTCGTATCCCAGCCGCCCTAAACAACAACATCCATTTTTCTGTTTCCTTATTTCACAATATTATACATTAAGCTTTTATTTTTATGACTTTCAACATCATTAGTACTAATCTATACATCTATCTATACATAATAAAATATTAACGCATTTCCGTCTGTCTGTCTGTCTGCTTTTCTTTTGCGTTCGTATCACGTAAAAACTACTAGATGGATTTTAACAAAATTTGGTGAGGAGGTACCTTAGTATCCTGATTCCAATATAGGAATCACTTTTTTTTCGCAACAATATCTTATTTCCAATTTAGTAGTAAAGTAAATACATAAACCATAACTGAAGCACTAACCACCAGATGACGCTGTTTTATAAATTAAATACATAACCATAACTGAAGCATAGTTTAAGGCGGCACTAAAAATGTTAGGGTTTTTGGTGTGAACTGCTTTCAAAGCAAAATCGAACTGTGGCGGGCACAGCTAGTATGATATATAGATATAGACAATAGTTTTTTGTAAAAATTTTATAGAAAATTTTAGTTAAAAATTTTACTAAAATTTTAGTTAAAAATTTTACTAAAATTTTAGTTAAAAATTTTGGTTAAAAATTTTACAGAAAATTTTTTGTAAAAATTTTATAGAAAATTGTTTGTAAATATTTTAGAGAAATTTTTTTATTGTAAATATTTTATCGAAAATTTTTTGTAAAAATTGTATCGAAAAATTTATACAAAAATTTTTTGTAAAAATTTTATCGAAATTTTTTGTAAAAACTTTATAGAAATTTTTTTGTAAAAATTTTATAGCAATTTTATAGAAATTTTATTGTAAAAATTTTATAGAAATTTTATTGTAAAAATTTTATAGAAATTTTATTGTAAAAATTTTATAGAAATTTTTTTGTAAAAATTTTATAGAAATTTTTTTGTAAAAATTTTATAGAAATTTTTTTGTAAATATTTTATAGAATTTTTTATTGTAAATATTTTATACAATTTTTTTATTGTAAATATTTAGTCAAAATTTTGTTTCAAAAATTTTTAGAAATTTTTTTTTTTGTAAAAATTTTACCAAATTTTTTTGTAAAAATTTTACGAGTTTTTTTGTAAAAATTTTATCGAAATTTTTTTTGTAAACATTTTATCGAATTTTTTTTGTAAAAATTTTATCGAAATTTTTTTTGTAAAAATTTTATCGAAAAATTTTTGTAAAAATTTTATCGAAATTTTTTTTATAAATTTTATGGAAATTTTTTTGTAAAAATTATATAGAATTTTTTTTGTAAAAATTTTATAGAAATTTTTTTGTAAAAATTTTATAGCAATTTTATAGAAATTTTATTGTAAAAATTTTATAGAATTTTTTTTGTAAAAATTTTATAGAATTTTTTTTTGTAAAAATTTTATAGAAATTTTTTTGTAATAATTTTATCGAAATTTTTTTGTAAAAATTTTATAGAAATTTTTTTGTAGAAATTTTATAGAAATTTTTTTGTAAAAATTTTATAGAAATTTTTTTGTAAAAATTTTATAGAAATTTTTTTGTAAAAATTTTATAGAAATTTTTTTGTAAAAATTTTATAGAAATTTTTTTGTAAAAATTTTATAGAAATTTTTTATTGTAAAAATTTTATAGAAATTTTTTATTGTAAAAATTTTATAGAAATTTTTTATTGTAAAAATTTTATAGAAATTTTTTATTGTAAAAATTTTATAGAAATTTTTTTGTAAAAATTTTATAGAAATTTTTTTGTAAAAATTTTATAGAAATTTTTTTGTAAAAATTTTATAGAAATAATTTTGTAATAATTTTATCGAAATTTTTTTGTAATAATTTTATCGAAATTTTTTTGTAATAATTTTATCGAAATTTTTTTGTAATAATTTTATCGATAAATTTTTGTGAAAACTTTTAGAAAATTTTTGTAAGAATTATATTGAAAAGTTTTTAGACGGACGCCACTTAATCAGAGATCCAGATTATATATACTTTATGGGGTCGGAAGTGAATATTGTAGAAATTTCACACGGAATGACAAACGTTTATATGTATGTATGCTCTTTCTGCCTGTGGTAAAGGGTATTAAAATAATTTAACAAAAAAAGCGAAATTTTGCCAAAAATTCAAGAGATATCACTAAAGCAATTTTAATTTCGCTAACTAATCGAAATTCGAGAAAAAAAATAAAAAAAACTTACAATAAAATTAAAAATTTTATAAAAACTTTATTTCTAATAAAACTACACAGGAAAAAATATTTTACAAATTAAATATTTTAATTGGTTTCAGATTAAAATTTAATTAAATACTAAATGATTCAAGTATTTGTTAAATTAGGAATTTGTTTTTTATTCTGTTTTAAACAAATATATTTTTTATATCAATCAAAAAATAATTGAATTTTTATTTTATTAAACTAATAAAAACCTTTAATTTGTGCAAAAAATTTTTTCTGTGTACATTTTACCAAATAATTCAAAGTACAAAAAACAATTTATTTAAAAAATCGAAACCTTAAAAAATTAATTTCGCCAAAAAATCTAGACGCCGCCATAAAACATTTGAGGCTTTACAAAATCTTCCAGATTTCGCCAAAAAAAATAAATTTTTCCAAAAAAAAATCACCCAAAAGAAGTCGAAATTTAATTTAAAATATCAACATTTTTCAAAATATCAAACTGTCACAAAAATTCTTAACTTTACCACCAAATCAAAAGCCTAGATAAAAATAAAAAAAAAAACAAATAATTAACGATGAGTCCAGAAATTAATAAAGAATTCCTTTTTATATAATTTATTTCAAATGTTGTAGACTAGCTGTAACCACACGCGTTTTGTGCGTCCTGACAATATTTAGTTCGGTTTTGCTTTGCAAGTAAATCCACATCAAATTTTAAGACTCTTACGTATTTACTTTATATAAGGGTACCCACTCCTGAATAAAATTCTAAAATTTATATAAAATTATTGTAAACCTATGTATAGGATGTTTAAAATATTTTAATAAAAATGTAATTCCATAAAGTAAAAATATAAATCAAATACAATTTTTTTTCAATTGGCAATTTGACAGTAAGTAATTCATATTTTTATTTTGTTTTAAAACAGCGCCATCTGTTAAGTAACCGCGTTGAAAATATCCCGCTTTCAATTCATATTTTGTCATTATTTTAAAACAGCGCCATCTGTTAAATAATCGCGTTTAAAATATACCGCTTTCAATTCATATTTTGTTTTTATTTGAAAACAGAGCCATTTCCTGCGAAACCGTGTTTAAAATATCCCGCTTTCTAAAAATAAAGATGCCTTAAAGTATGCGGTAACTTTTAACCTGTAAAAAATCGGCGTACTTTCACTGCTTTTTCTCCACTTTTCCTTGGAAATAAGATATATTTTGCGGAAAAAAAGTATCCTATATTGGAATCAGGATACTAAGGTAGACAACATATTTTATTAAAATCCATCCAGTAGTTTTTACGTGATGCGAACACAAATAAAGAAAGACAGCAGACAGACAGACAGGAAAAAAGTTACTATTTTATTATATGTATAGATATAAAAATTCCAGGGTACTTTAAAGTGAGCAGTGCTTCACTCTATCTCTCCATATTCACTACAAATCAATCCTTATTTACATTGTTCCAGTTGCAATCCTAAGGTGATTTGAAAATGTTTTTTTAATGAAATTATTTCTACTAAGCACTAAACTAACTTCTACTAAGTAGACAAGCGTAATGTGTATATGTATGAATGTAGGGTGTAGCGTAATATAAGGAAATATCCCTTCTAGTTATATGCCTTTTATGTGTTAATTCTTTTTTTTTCAAACATACTCGTATAAAACAAATTGGCAAATGATTGCGATCATTGTTCTGTATAAGTTCTTTTTTTAAGATCAAGTTATGAACTTGTTGGCGTACGGTTGTCCAAAAAAGGTTTTAATGCTGGGGCATAAAAACACAAGACAATGGCTTTTCAACTGGGTTTTTTTCTCTTAACATTTGGGCTGTTAGAACTTTTTTTGATTAAAAAAAAAAAAAAACAAAAATAATAAAATGGTAAACAAGTTTAAGACAAATTGTTTGATTTATTGCTTGGTTTTGTTCTTTGACCTACAAAAGGAAAAAAATATTTTTTTTATTATTTCTTAAATTGACTGAAAGTTGTGCGCGACATTTTTATAGCAATCAAAAATTGAGAACAGGTTTAAACCAAATATCAAGTATTATCTAAGTAGGTATGTGTAAAGGGTTCTCTATTAAGAACGGGACAGTAAATAGCCGTTTATTCTATTTTCAACTTCCTTAGTTTTCTTGGTTTTTATTTTCAAGACCAAACATCGATCATCAATTCAAGTTATTAAATTAAATTTAAATTCTGAAAGCCGCAGAATTCTCTGGAAAAAAAACTTACCTGCTGACAAAAAAATAAAAATAAATATTAATTTTTATATTAAATGGAAATTATTAAAATCACCATGAGAAACAAAAATTATTAAATTCATAATGGGTGGTGTTTTCAAAAACAAAAAAAAAACAAGTTCGCATTGAAACGAATTCGTTTTGAAGAATAAACCGCTGCCGACAGCCTTCATTACGGCTGCAGTGGCTATAAAAAATGAATAATTAATGATTATCGAAATAAAATTTTGAAACAAGTGCATACAAACCACACACACACACACACATATATGTATGTGTACACTGCAAATCATTTAAATAAGAAATCGAATGTGAACCAGTTTAAACGAATATATCGAAAGCATATCGAAACTTTACCAATTTTGGCCGAAAAAGTCAGAAATTTTATGATTTTTATTTTTCGATATATTAATGTAGGGGGAATATCGAAGCATACCAATTCCATAATGCGTTAACCTTTTATAATTGGACAGAAACAAGACAGACAGACAGACATATTTTGCACAATCTATTTTCGGATTTATTTACTATACATGTAAGTGTGTTTGAAAATCTGTGGTATATGTAGTTTGTTCAGAAACTTTAAGCAAGTAGACGCCGACTTGAGAAATACAATGGAAGCAACAAAGAAAAAAATCGTAAAGGAGAAAAGAGAAGCGAAAAAATGTCCATTACGATAGTCATGAAATACACACTCTACCTCTTCAACCCCTTGCCTACAAATCTCGTCTGTCTGCCCTGTTTCCGTCTAATTGTAAAAGGGGTGTAAGTATTTACCCAGAGATGGCTACCTCTATATATAGAGTAAATGCATAAGCAGTAACGAAATTAAATTTTTTTAAATTCAAAGCAAAAAGCAAATTCGAACAAAATATTATCAGGATGCTGACGACTTATATAAGAACGTCAGCGAACAGTACTATTAAATTAGTTTTTTTTTCTTTCAATTAAACTCAATACATAGAAATACAAAAGAGATAAAATCGTTAGATAGGAGATATACTTAATAAAAACAACTAAAGTCCGTTTCACACTATAATACTGAGTATTAAGATTTTCATTGGATTTTGTAAGATAGAAATCAAATGAGAATTGTGTGATTGTCAAAAAATCTAACGTAACATAACATTTCGTTTTCACACTATCACACTTCAAATAAAATGAAAAATATCAGCAAAGGAACAAGCCGAGACGAGACATTGAACGGCGTCAGCTGAGCAATTTTATGTGGACGGTAGAGGTGCAGGATCTTAAGTTTGTTTGGCCGTTCAAGCTTTCGGTTAATAAAAATAAATAAAAAACAAAACAAACAAAAATAATACGTACATTCAATAAACTCTAGGCATGGCAGAAACAAAGTACATACGTAGCGATATGACTAATGGC
The DNA here is from genome assembly GCA_949628195.1 of Phasia obesa. Classification (NCBI taxonomy): domain Eukaryota; kingdom Metazoa; phylum Arthropoda; class Insecta; order Diptera; family Tachinidae; genus Phasia; species Phasia obesa. The sequence continues at coordinate 10,668 of CATIVE010000553.1, forward strand.
AATTTAAGGCAGGTGCAGGAGATAGGAAAAATATTCTCGGCGGCGGCAACTATCGGCTGCGACTCACTCAGCTTGGTTCTTTGCTTTAACAAAAACATAACCCTGATAAAATGAAAAATGTTATCGTTTAGAAAATTTTCTAAAAATGGTTTGTACTATGGAATGTCAAATTTCTTTCCGTATTATTTCACATTTTGATAACATACTGCTTTCACATTATCACACTTTCTTATTGGATTTAAGTATATGACAAATCTTAATACTCAGTATAATAGTGTGAAAATGGCTTAAATGCTATTACATTTTAACAATAACAGTTCTTTGCAGCCAACTTCACTACCTAACGCTCTGCCAAAATCGGATTTTCTAGTTGCAATGCTTTGACGGCGCGCCGGGTTTGTTTCATTATTTGTATATATTCATCAGAATTTAGGACAGATACATATACAGCGTTTGACGCGCTGATTTTAGTTTCGATGTCGAAAACACAAAAAATCTCAAGGAGCCATCTATGTCATTCGAATACGAAGCTTGCTGGATTGTAAGAAATGTTGTTTTGGGTAAAATATGAAATGTGTAAGAATTTTGCAAGAGTTTTCGTATAACAGTTTTCCATACTTTACAACCGAAACTGATCGGGTAAAAATATCATCCCTACACCCAAATAATTTTTTTATTTTTTAAAGCCGTGAATAAATCTTTACAAAATAATTGAATTTCTTGAGCATTCGGTGTGTTATTTACGGTCGGTTTACGCTATAATACAAGTATTAATACTTCTGAGGAAAATAAATAAAACCCTGACATGATAAGTTGTTGTTATTTATTTATTTTTTTTTTATTTCAAACAGCGATTAGATCAGGGTCGCATTTTGTTCAAAAGTATTAATACTCGTATTATAGTGTTTTAAATTCTTAGTGATCCTATATAACGTCCACATCATGGTCTATTTGCCTTTCCTTTTTTGGTGAAAGAATGTTGTTGAGAAAAATCATTTTGTACCTTATTTAAGTGATCCGCAGTGTAGGCGTTTATATGCAGGTACAACAGAGAGATCAATAAAATATATTTCAAATATTTTTATTTTATACGAATATTTAAATTGTGTACAATCGATATTTATTCCAAATAGCTCTTCTTATTTCCTAATTTATGATTATTTAAAATTAAATTCATTTTTTGTTTAAAACAAGTTTGATATTCATACATAAATAATAACAATACAAATGACAATAATTTTCAGCAAGCAAAAAACGAATCTTATTTCGTTTATTAAAGTCTGTAGTAGTTTGTAGTATCATGTGATAAAGAGGCAGAGATTAAAAAAATATATATGAAATGAAAGCACAAGTTTAGGTTGTGGTTACTCAGCAGCGGTGTAAAATGTTAGAAGTTTGACTTATACCTCCTTGTTGCGGCCACCGGCCACCAAAAAGAGGTTCTTAGTCTAGGTGCTGACTAAAAATATCTTTCAGTAATATCTACGCGTTGAAATAGCAGCAAGGGTCAAAGGTTGCGTGACATAGATAATCTTGGTCAACTTTGGGGACCAATCAACCTCAGGTTTCAATACAGACTTATTGCGCAATTTGGAGTTATGTCGAGGTAGACTTTCTTTTTCCTTTTACCTCTATTTTAAAGGAACCAAATACGGCAAACTATTAAGTTCCGGAAGTAGCCGAGACGAACTACAAATATATGGTGCGAGGTACCTACTTTTGAGACCACATAGCGTCACCCCTTGCAATTGGATGGTGCCCATCGTCAAAACTTAAGCTCAGATACTCCATGTCAAATTTTGGATCAATCGGCCCAGCCCTTTACAAATTATTTCCAAAATATTTTCATTCTGCCCCACTGTGCAATGGTGTAAATTTTTCTGTATTACCGCGATGTGTATGTTAAAAGTTAAATTACCTGATACTAGCAAAGAAACTTTGTCACTACAACGACAAAATTTAGTTTCATTCCAACGGAAAAATAAATCGTAGATGAGACCAGAATTGTATTATTTGGAAGTAAGGGATCACGTTCCTACGTAAGAAGACCCTCAAAGGCAGAATTCAACCCAAAACTTACAACTAAAACCATAAGACACGGTGGTAAAAGGTAGTTTTTCATGCTGGTGTAGGACCTACAAAACCACAATATGTTGGTATACTCGAGCGTTCTACCAAACTGAAAGTCACCTGAAATTTTTTAAACCTGAATTTCAGGCTGTTTTTTACACACACTTCTTATGGCAAACTGAAATTCAGTCGAGCTGCGTACCGGCCTTTACCTAAAATGTTTTTTACCCTTTATAGACCTAGCCTATCAGTCAGGTGGGGCTGTGGGTTTACTTTATGAAATAAACTAATAACTGTTGATATGTATATAAATGTATATGCAGAGATTTTAAAGCTTATAGGTATTTATTTAAATTTATTAAAAACACTGAAGTAAATAATGTGCAACATAACGAGAAGCTTATAAAAATACCTTGTTTACTGTTTCATAGCAAATTCACAAAATTATGTAAAATCCACTCTACGAAGACCCGTGTCCTATAACATAGCAAATTTAAAAACCAATATAATGTCCACAGAAATTAAACAAAATCCACGATTAAAAAAAAACTTCGTTTCTGATTAATAGCAAATTCACAGTCCACAGTAATTAAACACAAATTCAAGCCTTGTTCCCTATTTAATAGCAAATTCACAAACCCATGTAATGTCCAAAAGTATTACAGACAATATTCATGATAAAAGGCCGTTTTCAGTTTCATAGCAACTTGATAACCCTATGCACTATCCATAGTTATTAAAGACAAAGACATAACTGCCAGAAAGGAAATACAGATTCTATAAACGTTATACAAATATGGCAGCTCCGGTGCAAGTATCTTCACAACATTAGGCTTTCATATATCTCTTGCATACAGAAAGTAATACGGCAACGCAGACGAAATTGGAAAGCAGAGAACAAAATAAAAACAATAAATAAAAATAAAGAAAGGATAATAAAAAGACGGTGTTTTTCTTGCTGCCGGATAAGTTTTATTAGGAAAAATAAATATAAAAATTTTATTTTAAATGGATGACCCTCTTAAACCCAAAGCTGTGCCATTGGCGGCAGAAACAGTATTGTGGTTCGAATTTCTTTTGGATCCTGAGTTCATAACCAAACATTTAAAGAAAATAAACCCCGGTAATTACACAAAGGCTTAGAAAAGGAACACATGTATATAAAATCAATTTAATTTATATAATTTAGATCCCTCTGCTTTGGAATTATTATCGCAATTCATTTCTATGGCGCCAGATAATGTGGTTGTGCCACAATTCGACTTAACTACTACAGATCCTTCGGCTTTGCCAGTAACACCACCGGCTGTAGCACTTAATGCAGAAGTCTTGCGCTTAACGCGTAAACAGATAGCCTTAAAAGTATTGGCTCTTAAAGTAGCTACTTGGCTTAAATGGAATTTAGATGTTTTTGAAAAAAATCTAACCATACCTAAACAAATATTTTTACTTAGAGATCTGTGCACCATTAGTTTTGGCAAACGTGTGACCATACCCTTCACTAATGAGTTTCAGGCTAAAATAAGTAAAAAAAAATTACTTAATATTTTTTTTATATTAAAAATCTTATTTCTAGCTGCCGAAGGCAATGAACAAGCCGCTAAGTTTGCCTTAACCTTCTACCATCGTTGGGTATTAAGACTGCAAATTCTAAAAGATATAGCCGTTAAAGCAGCCAGGCCTAATATGGGAAATATGTTAGACTGTTTAGAAGCAATCTAAATTAAACTTTTAATAAAAATGCCATTATTTTTCAGGTTTGTTCCCCTAGAGCCAATGCATCAATTTTTTGCCCCTGAAATAAATCCCCAACCGAGCATAGAATATTTGCAAGAATTATGCAAATCCAATGAACCATTTCATGTCTTCAGTTATGAGACATTTATACCACTTCACCCAAGTGACGATGTGAATGTACCACAAAATTTCGATGCTATGCTGCAAATTTCTCATGCTGAGCTGAGGACACAAATCTATTTTGATTTGGTGAATTTCTATCTTTACAGCAAACAGTATCTATTGGCTAGAGATGCTGTAAATGAATGCCGTCATTATTTAAACTTAACTAAGAATGAATATGAAATGATTGGTAAAATACCTTCACAGTTTGTTTTCTGTCATGTCAATGAAGATGAATTGGAAGGCTATCTGTTGGCATGCGGTGTAAGTGCTCAATCACAAACATTAACGGAACGTTTTAATATGTCACAATTGACTCAGTATAAGGTGAGTTTTAATATAAGTTATTCTCCTAAATAAAGATAAAGTTCAAGAGTAAAAAAACGTAAGTATTTTTAATCCTTGATTTTTCGTTTCTATGGCTTAATACATCTACTGTTGAACTCATATTTTAAATTTTAGTTTTCTGAAATATAAATAATACATTGCTTTTGTTGCTTACAGGACATTGTTGAAATTTTAAAATTAGACAATCGAAAACGTGAAATACCTTTGGTAAATAGACGTATATTGGAACTGGATATAGAAGGTGCCATATCACAGGGCATTTTAAAAGAAACTAAACAATTGGAAATGCAAGTATCGGCACTTAATATGGTGCGCAGTAAATTTGAAGAGGGCAATATCTTTGCCAGTGTTGACTACTTTGATAAATATTCACAGTTGAACTGTTTTGCTGCAATAGTTGAGGTAAAAGGATTTCTTAAAATTTACATACATAAAAGGTTATTAAAATATCTGTTTTTAAGGGAATAATGGATGTTTTACCTTATTGTTCGTTATTGGAACGCAACACCCTAAAGCAATTTTTGGTCGAGTGTATTGTCAAGCACAAAAATAAACTATGGTTGCAGGAATTAATGCATTTAAATATATTTTCATCGGTAGAACTTAAAGATTTGCTGCAACAAATACAGGAAGAAGAATTGCCTCAACCCACCTTGGCTATGTTAAACGAATGGAAATTTAATTCGAAAATGCCACGTATAGAAATTGGCTCTTTAGAGAGACAACTGATATCATGTACTAATGCCAATACAGTAAGAAAGTTGTTGGTAAAATTAGCAGCCACTAATCCCTCCAAACCATTGTGGACTGTCAATCCCAGCTGGGAGATAGCTACACCCATTAAATCGGTATTAATGTCCATGCAAAGAGGTTTTTTACAAGATTTTGCCTATGTTTTGTTAGGCAAAGCTAGAGAGCTAACAGCTAAGGGAGTAAGTTCAAATAATCGTAATATGCTTGTGTTAATAAAATCATGAATTTTTAGAATTACGAAGGCGCTGTCTCAATGTTAAGCATTTTAAAATCAGAAACCCAAAGACCAGAACTATCAAATGCAACTATAATTTCCAAACTGGGCAAATTGGTCAATTGGGAAATTTTATTAATACAAATTACCCAATGTTTAGATGAATGGAATAATAAAACCTTAGATTTACAGTCTCTGGGCAATCGTTGTAAACAGTGTTTGCAGTCTCTGCAAACAAATGACAATATAATACCGCGCATAGAAGTAAGTTTTATTTTTCTTAATGAAAACTGTCAAAGTTGATGCAAATAAATTATTTTTCAGATTATTGAAAGTTGTGCGTTAATGTTGCTCAATCTTAATGATTGGAACACTATAATGCTGTTAGACAAAAGGCTGCCACAATTAGAGCTGCCTATAGTGTTTGCTGCTACCTTTTTGGATATGGAAAAAATGAAAGGGCCGAAAAAGATTTGCCGTGATGCTTGTTGGGATTTGGTTTTATCCATGTTTTTAAATACTTCTAAAAGGGGCAACAGTACTAGTGGTGGTTCTGGAAGTGGTGGTGGTGGTAGTTCACGCAATTCGCCCTGTTTGGCTGTCTCTACCGGTTTACAACCATTCTTAAAACGCATACGTCATCAAATGTTATTTAATTTAGCAATTTCCATGCTGGGTAAAATTCATAATATTTTAAAAGATGATCCCAATCATGAATTAAATGGAGAATATATGCAATTATGGCCCACTAGTATAGCAAAGTAAGATTAGGGTTTTATATTTAAAAAATGTTTGTCTTTTGTATAAATTTGTTATGATTTTAGTCCTCTTGGTTATAACATAAGATCTGTGTGCGAAACATTACATTGGTTACTTACCGAAGCTTTAAAATATTATCCTCAAACTATACTATGGTTAAAAATGAAGGGAGATCTTGAATTGGGTGAGTTTTTTTTTAAGTTATTTTGTTTCTTGAAGCTTAATGAAGTGTTAGTTATCTATAAGAAGAATAACGGAAAAGAATCGATTTAACTTATCTATCTAACCATTCAACATTAAATTTAGATATACATAAACAAATAAATATTCGATTTCAAACAAAGAATCAGAACCAAGTTTTCTTTGAAATTTGTTCAATTAATAATTAATCACTGTTCTTTGATTGCAGCAATAGGTAATAATGAAGCGGCAATGCGATGCTATGTCAATGCTTTAGTAACCGGTACTGACTATTGTAATATTCCGCTGCAACGTAATATAGCTGATGACTATATTATACGAAAAATGATCAGATGCTCTTCAAATCTGGGTTGTCATATGCAAGCTACAGTGTTATGTCAGGTTTGTAATTTAACAGTTTTTTAAAAAATTATCTTTCCACCACTAACAACGATTTTAAATATTAAGTTCTTAGAAGAAATTGATTATGGCATAGTCTTTAAAAATCTTACCGAAAAATGCTCAAATTTTACTGACGCCATGGATGCATACTATAATTGCATATGGGATACTACCTTACTAGAGTTTATAATTAATTTGCATGCCAAGAAGGGTGAACATAGCAGAAAACTGGAAGCTGTATGTATATATAGATTTGCATAAGAAGGCTTAGATTTATAAATCGAACTTTCTTTAATAAAAAATTCTATGGTTTTTTTATTGATAATTTTTTCTTTTTAAATTTTTTATTTTTTCTTTTAGATTTCAATAATGGGCACATTAGAATTAAATGCCAATAATAACGATGAAATTAAACGAGAGGCAGCTTCTATAAGAAAATCGCGCTTTCTTAGAGCACTGGCAAAACAGTATTTACTTTAACATTCAACTAATTTTTTATTTCAATAAAGTAGCACTTAAGTTAAAAAAATACAAATGCAAAAAGAAACATATTTTTTCTTTTTAAATTACCCTTATCAATTTATTTAGGACGTCTGCCCCTATTGCTACTGCCACCACCAGCTTTAAGTTTTTTCTGACTTGCATTCTTTTTATCGTCATTAGTTTTACGCTTTGGTGTGCCCGCGGAAGGCAAAACTTTAAAAAAGCTATCAAGACGTCCTTGGGTTTGAGACTGTTTTGATTTTAGTATCTTCTTAGCGCCCGATCTTACACGATCTTCATTAAATTGTCGGTCGCCACACAAAAACTTAACCAAACCCTCTTCATCTGGTTCAGACCACTTAAGCTGTAAAGAGTATAAAAAATGTTTACAAAAATCGGATTTTATACATATTTCAACCTACATCTAGTTCAGTTGGATCTTGCACTTCAGGTGTAATAAATAGTTGACGTGCCACATCGTAATTCCAATTTTCTGGTACAGTGTATTTTTTGCGGTCAATTTTTTCCATTATTGTTTCTATATCGCGGTAGCTATTCATTAATTCTATGGCACGTTTGGGCCCTATACCCTTAATACCTTCACAGTAATCACAACCCAATAGTATGCACAGATCAATAAATTCCTTGCTTGTAAGACCAAATCCTTCCAACACCTTATTGTAGTTGATTTCTTTGACCGGCATTTTACGTGCCTCACTAAAAGTCAAATGCCGCAATAAAACAGTGGAGCCAAACGTCAAAGCATCCATATCTTCGGTAGCCGTAGCATAAACTTTACCTGCTTTCACTAAAGCTGCACACTGGGCTTCCGCTTCACAGGGAGCATCAACATAGGGTACACCCATAAGCTTTAACAATTCCTTGGCCTCGTTTGCATGTTCTTTGGTCACACGAACTAGACGCCGGTTAAATTTATCCATATCAGCTTCATTTCCCGCTTCTGTAGCCTGCTGCAGAGCTTTTTGGGCCTCTTCACGTCGTTCTGCACGTTTGGCTAATTCTCCAGACTTCAAGTCTGGTGGTTTTCCGTCAAAGACATACAATGGCTTAAGGCCATTTTCCAAAAGACGTATTGTGCGATAAAACATACCCATTAAATGTGAGGTCGTCTCGCCATCCACGGTCGTTAGTTGTGCTCCTTCTGCACGCACGGCTATCAAAAATT
>CATIVE010000554.1:0-18987 GCA_949628195.1 Phasia obesa
ACTCATTTCCTTTTGTGGTTTAATTTTATTCTATCAATATAATATGATTCCAAAAAATAAGGGTTTGTTTCAATCAAGAAGAGTTCATCGTTTGACCCAAATAACATGGGGCTAAATACGAGAAGTATACAGGATAGAGTAACAGTTTGTAATCCATTTTAGCATCGTGTTGATACAACGCCAGTCGCGCGAATAGCTCTTTTATGAGCAAATATGATTGCAAAATGTGATGTATTTGCTCTATTGAGATGCCTATAGTCTTAGTGAACTTAGGTACTATCATTATCTAATAGTTCAATAATATTCTATAGACTGTATACCCTTTTTTTGGCGATATTTAGTGCCTGGTGTCGTTGGTGATGATACGACCAGTAGAAAACTCAGTAAAACGCCTTCCATAGGCTTTTGTTTGGTGATTTGTCTCAGATTTTCTAAATGGTTTAAAAATCGAATTCGCTTAAAATAAAGTGCTTTGTATAACACAGGGAGTTTTTGACACACGGAGGTAAATTTACTTCGGTTACCTACCGCTGGTGTTTATTACAAGGCGGAGTTTCTCAACTTATAGCAAGATTCATAGATGGATTAATGACGTCAATAACATAACATCAATGTTACGACAAATATCAGCAACAAGATGCACGGAAGTTTCATTTTATTATTAAAAGATAAAATATGTAAACAAAAAAAAAAGTAAACAGTAATCATATATTTCCATTAGCATTTTAATTTAAATTTAATTGTTTTATTTATAACTAGCTAGGCCCACACACGTTGTGTTCGTCCTGACAATATTTTGTACGATTTTGCTTAGAATGTTATTTACACTAAATTTACTTTTATAGTGCTTCACGTATACGTATTTTCTTTATATAAAGCCACCCATCCATGGATAAAATTCTATAATTTATATAAAATTCTACAAATTATTGTAAAGCTCTGTAAAGGGTGTTTAAAATATACCACCTTAAAGTATGCAAATCGGAAACTTGCGTACTTTTACTTCTTTTTCTCCACTTTCTCTTGGAAATAAGTACATATTTTTGAATCAAGATACTAAGGTACCTCCTTCCAAAATTGTTTTAACTGCTTCCAGTAGTTTTAGCGTAATGAGAGCACAGACAGACAGACTGGAAAAAGTTACTAATTTTTTATATGTTTAGTCTAAAGATAAACCTATAAATCGGAGACATCCTTGTAAAATAAGAGTAAATTTTGTAGTCTGCTATTCGTTTGCTTCGCATCACGTAGAAACTACTGGATTGATTTTAACAATATTTTGTAAGCAGGTACCTTAGCATCCTGATACTTTTTTTTTTCGCAAAAATATCTCATTTCCAAGAGAAAGTGGAGAAAAAGCAGTTTTAAACTGGGATATTTAATAGATGGCTCCAGTTGAATAAAAATTGGATTTGGAAATAAAATTGGATTTGATTTGTAAAGTTTTGTAAAGCTCTGTAAGGTTTACAATAATTTTTAGAATTTTTTATAAATTTTAGAATTTTATCTAGGGATGGGTACCTATATTAAGTAAATACATAAACCATTACTGAATCCTTATAAAAGTAAGAGTCTTAAAATTAGTGTGGAATAGTTTCAAAGCAAAATCGGAATATTGTCAGGACGCCCATGACGTGGCAAGCACAGCTAGTTTTACATAAATTAAACAAAATCTATATTTATTTCAACAATTTCATTTATTTTGTTGGGTTTAAGTACATTTCAAGTACATTTTAAGTATTTTTTATGTTGTTTTTATGTTTTGTCTGCAAAAACAGGGTACATTTTTTGTTAAACAACAATTGTTTTGATATTTTGTGATGCTACTACATTTTTACCATAATTGTGTAATAGCATTAAAATAAGACTGAAAAACTGAAACTGTATTTAAATACAACTTAGAATTAAATGAAAGTTAATTAAATGCACATTTAAATACCTAGTGAAAAACATATGGGACCAACATAAAAGATATGAAAGTAAAGTCCAAAATTAATAAGGGTCTATAGCCTAGTTGATTGGCACGTTGGTTACTACGTATGAAACTGATTTGACGAGAGCTTCGTTAATGGACTCCCTTATAATGTAATTTAGAATAAAGCTATCTAGGAGTAAATAACTTTTAGAGATGTTTATTTCAACATGTTTCTACTGCAATCTCCATAGTGCAATACTTTTTTTGTTAGACATTTAAACAGTTTTATAGAAAAACGCTAATGTAAACAATATTCTTTATGCGGTAAATGTTCATTTTAAAATTGAGTTTTGCTTTAAAATCTGTATAAGAACTACTCAAATTCAAAAGCTTTATATTTTATATGAGTATATGTATTAAAATTTACCTTGTAGTACGCTCTACTGAGCTTCTTAAGGCTAGGATTTACTACCCTACACAATCTTATAATTCAATCACAAAAAAAAACCTTTATAATTTTTAATAACTTATTCAGGAGTACAGACCTGTTAAAAATTCTGTAACCAACATATAAATCGCAACCCCACTTTCTACATTTTTAGCACAAGTTTCTTTAATTTTGGTTTGCAAGTGTATGTGTGCTTACATACACACAATGCTATTCATAATAATTTTTTTTCATCTTTTTCAAACCTTCCTATAAATAGGACTATTTAAATTGTCACAGTTTTGTGGTTTTAATATTTTTTATTTTACAATTCTAATTGTAGTTTTCTTGCTTTTCACTTACAGCTTTATGAACACAAAGTAAATGTTTCGGTGAACAATAAATTTTTATTTTAGAGATTTTTTTTTTTTCATTTAAAAAAATTATTTCGTTCTAATTTAGGACTTAATTTAGCTCAAATTTCTTATTCTTTTATTGAAATCTGTGCCATTTTCTTACATCTCTATTAGTTTAAGTCTGTCTACATTTTTCTTACTTTTAATATTTTAGATGTACCTTGAGGTACGTTTTAGTGATAAGCAAGGTTTTTCATGTATAAGGATTCTTCTGGAATTATATTATTTTTTTCTACTGTATAGATACACTGAACCAAAATTTACCTAAATACTGTAAAATGGGGTGTAGAATTGAAGAAAAGAAGGTTATTATAATGGGTGATTTTTTTGAGGTTAGGATTTTCATGCATTAGTATTTGACAGATCACGTGAGATTTCAGACATGGTGCCAAAGAGAAAGATGCTCAGTATGCTTTGACATTTCATCATGAATAGACTTACTAACGAGCAACGCTTGCAAGTCATTGAATTTTATTACCAAAATCAGTGTTCGGTTCGAAATGTTCAAATGTGACAAATTTTGTTCAGCGATGAGGCTCATTTCTGGTTGAATGGCTACGTAAATAAGCAAAATTGCCGCATTTGGAGTGAAGAGCAACCAGAAGCCGTTCAAGAACTGCCCATGCATCCCGAAAAATGCACTGTTTGGTGTGGTTTGTAAGCTGGTGGAATCATTGGACCGTATTTTTTCAAAGATGCTGTTGGACGCAACGTTACGGTGAATGGCGATCGCTATCGTTCGATGCTAACAAACTTTTTGTTGCCAAAAATGGAACAACTGAACTTGGTTGACATGTGGTTTCAACAAGATGGCGCTACATGCCACACAGCTCGCGATTCTATGGCCATTTTGAGGGAAAACTTCGGAGAACAATTCATCTCAAGAAATGGACCGGTAAGTTGGCCACCAAGATCATGCGATTTGACGCCTTTAGACTATTTTTTGTGGGGCTACGTCAAGTCTAAAGTCTACAGAAATAAGCCAGCAACTATTCCAGCTTTGGAAGACAACATTTCCGAAGAAATTCGGGCTATTCCGACCGAAATGCTCGAAAAAGTTGCCCAAAATTGGACTTTCCGAATGGACCACCTAAGACGCAGCCGCGGTCAACATTTAAATGAAATTATCTTCAAAAAGTAAATGTCATGGACCAATCTAACGTTTCAAATAAAGAACCGATGAGATTTTGCAAATTTTATGCGTTTTTTTTTTTAAAAAAAGTTCTCAAGCTCTTAAAAAATCACCCGTTACAACTATCAAATTTTTTAGTCAAATCTACAGTCTATTTTAGTAAAAAAAAATAATTTTGTTAAATTCGTTCTATTAAAGAAATTTCTTCAATATGACTATATTTTTCGTTATTTTATAGGGTGTAGATTTGACAAAAAATAAGTTGAATTAACTAAAATTATTAGTTAATTTTTTATTAAATTTTTATCTTTAAAAGATAAAAATCTACAACATAACCTAAAAAAATAGTGTAAAATCTATTAGAAAAATTTATTCACTTAATTTTAATTTGCACAACACACCGAAATTGACCGCAAACATGATTTATTTATTGCCACAAATATATGTACGTATGTATAAATTGAAACAATTTTCTATTTTGTATGTCAACTTATATAATTTTTCTGAAGTTAAATTTAACGAAATTTCTTTGATTTTACAGCTCCTTTTTCATTTTTATATATTGAATTTTTTTCAAAAATTAAATAAAAAAAACTTAGAATAAATAAAAATTTTGTTAAATCAACGGATGAATTGGTCATATTAACTATGGGATGTTTTTTTAGAATGTCTTACTACTTTTTTGACTAATATTTTTGTTAATTAAACAGAGTTTTATTTAAATTTCTATAAGTTTTTTGAAGTTTTATTAAAATATGTTTTTAACAAAAGAAATTCTGTTGGTTTGAATAAAATTAATTTATATGAATAAATTGTGTTTAGATTTGAATAAAAATTTAATTGTTTTAAATATTTTTGTCGTTAAGGATTAACTAACTTTTTTCCTTAATATTACCTACAAAATTTGGTTCAGTGTAATAAAGGAGAAAGAAATACGTTCACAGGAAATCCATTTTGATCACGTTCTAAATCTATACATATGAAATAGTAACTCATTTCCGTCTATCTGTCTGTCTGTCGCATCACGTAAAAACTACTGGATGGATTTTAACAAAATTTTGTCAGTAGTTACCTTAGCATTCTGATTCCAATATACGATATGCAAAAATATTTCATTTCCAAGAGAAAGTGGAGAAAAAACAGTTAAGGTTTAAAGATACTGAAATTTTCAATTTAAAACTTGGATATTTAAAAAACTTTGTGGAATTACATTGTTATTAAAATATTTTAAATACCTTTTACAGAGCTTTACAATCATTTTTATCCAATTAAAGAATTATTTTAACAAAATATTGTGTGAAAATGTAGTAAAAGTATGCCGACCTTTTTTGCCGCTTTAAAGGTATTGCTTACTTTAAGGCATCTTTTATTTTTGAAAACGAGATATTTTAAACTCGGTTGCGCAACAGATGGCGCTGTTTTAAAATAATGTCCGTCTGTCAGCGCCTTTTATCTCTGGAACCGTAATAGGTAGACTTTTAAAATTTTCACAGATGATGTATAGCTGTTATTATTATTGGAACATCCTTTAAATTTTAGTAATTATTTTTATAGCGACCATGGTAATACACTTTCTATAATAATATCTGGAGCCTTCCTATTGCGGTTTAAAAAATAAGGCAAACATGTCACTGTCGGAACACCCTTTAGTTTTTAGTAATTGTCATATCAGCTATGGCAACACATCTACAGTAAAAAATTTTAAGAATCTACCTATTACGGTTCAAGAAATCAGGCGTTATTCAAGCAAATCACATCACTGCCGGAAAACCCTTTAATTTTTATTATTTTTTATAGGGGTCATAGTAATACCCCATCTGTGAAAATTTTAAGAGTCTTTCTATTATGGTTAAAAAATTAGGCCATATTCATGCAAATCACGCCACTCTCGGAACACCCTTTATTTTTAATTATTTGTTATAGTGACCATAGTAATACACCTCCTGTTAAAATTTCAGGATTCTACCTATTATCGCTTAAAACGTAGGCCATATATATGCAAATCAAGTCTCTATCGGAACATTCTTTAATATTTAGGTTCAATTTTGTATACTTGTTTATAAAGAGAACATAGTTTTAAAAACTACAAATTTTAAGTGGTTGCCTCCTACAGCTCAAGAAATAAAGACATAATCGTAATTAACACGTCACTTTCGGAACACCCTATAAGTTGTTGTATTTGTTGTTATAGCGGCCACAGGTGTATTCCTAAATATTAAAGAATGTTCCGATAGTGACGTGATTTGCATGTATATGGCCTAAGTTTTAAGAGATAATAGGTAGAGTCTTGAAATTTCTACAGGAGGTGTATTGCTATGGCCACTATAACAAAACTATAATGAATAAGTAAAAATAATTTTCTAAGGCCTATTATTATAACTTGCCTTTAGCTAAAGTTAGGATTTTGTTGCAGCGATAAATATTACTATAAGGACAAGTTATAGCAATGAGCATTATTCTCATTATTATAACAAAAAACTACTTATCGCTCCAACAAAATTCTAACTTTAGCTGAAGGCAAGTTATAATAATAGGCCTTAGAAAATTATTTTTACTTGACATTTTCAATTCTTCCTCCAATACGCAGAAAATTTTTTGAACAAAAATAATATAAATTGATTTCATAACTTTTCGGTAATATAAAATATGAATTAGGTGCTCCAGTAGGCTAGTGGGTAGTATGCTAGTCTATGGCCCATTATTATAACTTGCCTTTAGCTAAAGTTAGGATTTTGTTGGGGCGATAAATACTTTTTCGTTATTAAAAGTAAGCTAAAAACCACGTTTAACTATCACGTACTATGAGGACAAGTTATAGCAATGAGCATTATCGTCATTATTATAACGAAAAACTACTTATCGCTCCAACGAAATCCTAACTTTAACAAAAAGCATTGCACTACAACGAGTAAAGGTCTTTGTTAGTAAGCTCGATAATTAAGTTAGAATTTAAGTTGTAATTCTATGGTGACATTAAAACAAAAATATGAATTATTTCATAAATATTATGATTTGTCGTTATGCGAAAACATAATATTTATGTTTATGCGAACACGTTGAACATAACATTTTTCATGAAGTGCAAATATTGTTTATTTTTGAATTTTAAACACACTCATGTAAATATGTTAGATACGTACATAGACATGTAAGGTAGTAGATCAATTCTGAAATACGCGTTAACAGATATTGAAACACAGGGCAGTTTAGAGTTTATCTATTAAGATAAACTATAAACTACTAAGAAGATTTGAATTATGTAGCATATAAATAGTAAAAATTAAAAAAAAACATACGTTAGGTATGCCCACAATTTTTAATATGATGTTCATGAATTGAATGAACAAATTTGGGAAAAGAAGTCATATTCGATTTATAGGAAAGAGTCATGGTTATATATATTATTTTTTCTCCGTATTTTTATTTAATATGTCTAGGTCGAAATTATACTTTAACCAACAAATAAGAAGTAAAAAATCATTGAAAATTTTAAGATCTTAATGGAAATTAATTTTAGTCGATTTATCAATTAACCGGTATAATTTATTCGAGTTTTTTTAATTAAAAATTGCAATTTTTCTTACTGGAACAATTATTCGACATAAATTCTACGATTAATGGAACGAGGATTAGTCGAATGGATACTCTACTACCTAGTAGACTACCGCGGAGCAAAAAAAAAATATATCGATAGACATGGGTGTATATAATTTAAACAAGAACCTAATATTAAAATAAATAAATAAATACAATAAGGAACAAATTTAAACTATAATCAAAATATGTAAGTGATATTTCGGAAAAGTTTCACTACAATTTTAACAAAACATCACAAATTAATTTATTCAAAAAATATCAACTCAAAAACAAATAAACGGTTGTTGCTGTGAAAAAAATTATTAATAATATTTTTTAATGAAATAAGAATTCGTTTAATCATTTTTTTTGGACCTTTTGATTTTCATTAAAGACAAAACTACCTGTTTTTTGCTTGTGTGCAGAAAACATCCAGAATTACTGCAGAATTTCCAGAAGCTTTAACGAAGTGCTCCCCGACGCCAAAATTTCTAGAAATTTAATCTGGAAGAACAGGTATCTTTTATTACAGCATCTTTTAGAGGCCTGACCAGTGTCCAAACGACTGGTACCACGGGACCCGGTAGCAACACTGACAGCCGGTCCTCTCTGTGGCCGGTTGGTGGTGAGATCACTTTGGGGGGTTCACGTGATTGCTGTGGTTTGGATCAATATATATGTAGAGTGGTGCAAGGTTGATAAAGTGTGCTGTTGCACTCTCAGCAGAAGGAATTGAATGGTTTTCAACTACTAAACAAGAGGTGAGGACATGGGTACAGACTTGCCATGTTCTATAAACTGCTACTCATTGTGACATTGCACTACGATATAGGTGCTATTACACATTGTACCATGTCGTATTGTGTGCTGTCCGAAACAATTGCGGTGCTAGTCTATACTTTCTTTTCACTCAGTGGTAAAACCACCGTCAGATAAGAGCCAACACGACTTGGTGCTGACGTTAATCTTGATGTCATCTGTAGTGGCAAATTGTGGTTCCTTACTCGAAATATGACAAAAACAATGAGGTGCACAATTTTGAGTACAACTAAACTAAAAACATAGAAGAAAATTGAGAAGGCGTGTATGAGTTTTATTGCTTTCTCACTTCTGCACTATAAAATTTCTAAACACATATAACTTTTGACATGTCGAACTACTAAATTAGCTGGGTGGACGACACTACCTTGTAAGATAAATATAACTGGCTTGTAAGTATTTGATAAACAAAAATTCTCTTCTGGACTGCTTGTGCTCTATGAGACAGGTGAAGTATATACATTTGAATAACAAAAGAACTTCACATGTATAGCACAACAAAAACTTATTCGACGTAGAGCTCTATAGCGCACTACCAAACGTCCATCGAGGCACTCAGTGACGCTTTTGATGAATTTGTGAGTTGTATACAAATCACAATAGTTGTCGGTGTTTATATCATTGATTTTTGTAAATGGAATGGTAAATGGACAGCTCATATAATCATAACTTTTTTGTTCGAAATTATATAAAGCAATTTTTTGATTACAGACAAATGAACTACATCGTTTAAAGATAAATCATCATTTAAAGATAAATCATGAGCATGTTTCTATAATGCTCCTATCATGCGTTATCTATTTTTTATCATGCTCAGACCTCATTTCAAAAGAAATTTGGATCGATGATTGTGTTGGTTGACAATCCACACCAAGCTGTCTCAGTTAATAAATTTTGTGGCTGCCTATAACCGTTCAAAGGATAAAACGATATACTCGTACATCTATAAGTCAAAATTATTTTTTCTATAGAGACACCCTTTTAGAGTATTTTTGGCTTCTCTAAAACTAGGAAAAATGATTCTTGAAAATATGGGCTTAACAACCAGTGAAATACGTACAGAAATTAGCTTTTATGAATTCTTATTTTGATAATATCAATCCGGACCACGAGAAACGGACAGTGGTGGACAAAAAAGCCTTGTAAGAGATGAAGAGGTCAGCATCTAAAGGGATCCAGTTTTTTAAAGACTAGAAGAGATAGACACAAATACCTAGCAACAGGTGAAGTCACTACAATCGAGAGAAAAGGGTAATGTTCACACGTGACTTAACAAAAGTAAGGTAGACGTAAATTACTAATCGGCTGTCTGAAATTGTGATCCGAAACCTTAATTATTAATAATTAGCGAATTTATTTATCTTATCTATTTCATTTTTATTTATGTTTTCTAATCTATAGATTAAAGCTTTAAACAACTCATTTGCGTCTGTCGGTCTATCCGTCTGCTTTTCATTCGTGTTCGCATCATGTAAAAACTACTAGATTGATTTTAACAAAATTTTGTGAGGAGCTATTTCACTATCCTGATTCCAATATAGGATACTTGTTAAATAATACAACTTTAAGTATTTTCTATTAATGTTTATTGTAAGAAGTTTTGACAAAAAGTAAAAAGAAATATTAAAAAATTATAAATTTGTTTTACATATTGACAACAGGTAAATTGATCTAAAAACGCAAAGTATATTTGTTTAAAGTAAAATATTTAAGTTGAATATAAAATTACATAATTCAACACGCCTTCTCAACTTAAATAATTTCTTGAATACCCATTGATGAAATACAAAATTTATGTTTGATGTTAGGAAGTGGCTTTGTTAAAACATCCGCGACCATTTCGCTAGTAGGTTTAAATTTAACTTCTATTATTTTTTCTTCGACTGCTTGGCGTATAAAATGGTACTTATAATCTATGTGTTTCGTTCTTGAATGATGACCTCTACACTTTGCCAGCTGCTGAGCACTTTGAGAATCACTATATACTGTGGTTGAAATATCGGTTAAATAACCTAATTCATTTAGTAAATATCGCAAATAGTATGCTTCTTTTGCTGCTTCAGAAAGAGCGATATATTCGGATTCTGCGCTGGATGTTGCTACAACACGCTGTTTTCTAGATTCCCAAGATATTACTCCACCTGCTAGAAAGAAACAAAAACCAGTTTGAGATTTTCTGTCATTGATGTCTGTAGCCCAATTTGCGTCAACATAACCAGTTAATGGTACACTATTTTTTCTATAAATTAACTTAAAACTCTTTGTCGTATTTAAGTATCTAACAATTTGTAATGCCGATGTCCAGTGTTGTTTTCGTGGATCCTGGCAAAATTGCGACAACATATTTACACTACAAGCGATATCTGGACGGCTAAAGACCGATAGATGTAGAAGAGAACCAATTATTTCCTGATATTTTGTCTTGTTAATATTTTCTGCCTCTCCTGAAATTTTTGGATTCTTTTCTAAGTTAATTTTAGGTTGCAATGGAACCTTCGTTGGTTTTGAGTTTTCTTGACCATATTTTTTCACTAGATTTTCTATATATCCAGGTTGAGATATTGCTATCGTGTCTTTTCCAATTTCTACTTCCAATCCAATGCAATGTTTTGGCTTTCCTAAATCTTTTATTGCAAAGTTACGTTTCAAATGTTTTATTAATTTTTCGACGTTAGATTCGTTATTTGATGCTATCAATATATCGTCAACGTAAAGAGTTACTATCATTGTGCTTTTGTCATTTTTATAATATATGCATTGATCATGTTTAGACTGAGTTAAGCCGAACCTTTTAAATTCTGTATCAATTCTTTTAAACCACTGACAAGCTGCTTGTTTCAGTCCATATATAGCCTTCTTTAATTTGCAAACTTTGTTTTCAGATTGCACAAATCCTTCTGGCTGAAACATATATATTTCTTCTTCTAAGTTACCGTTTAAAAATGCTGTTGAAACATCTAGCTGACGTAATGTTAAATTATTTTGTACTGCAAGTGCATAAACCAGACGTATAGAACTTTGCCGAACAGCAGGTGCAAACGTATCCATATAATCGACACCATATTCTTGCAAATAGCCTTTTGCAACCAGCCTTGCCTTTCGACTTTCAATTGTTCCATCCGTTTTGTGTTTAGTTTTATATACCCATTTACAATTTATAGGTTTCATATTTTCTGTTAATTCTACCAAATCCCATGTTCCATTCTTAATTAGTGAATCATATTCCTGTTTCATAGCAGCTATCCATTCCTCAGAGTATTTCGCATTTAAAGCTTCTTTAAATGTTTTTGGATCACTAACATTAACTGTAACTGCATTTACTGCTCCTTTCATTTTAGTCCATGATCTTAAACGTTGTTTAATAGGGTTAACAATGGGTTCTAATTCTTCCTGTTGTTCTGTAACATCCACATCTTCTAAACTATCAAAATATGAATCGTGTTCTTCTGAATCTTCTGTGTTTTCTCTATTATCTTCAACACCCTCTGAATTATATTTCTTTATTTTTACATCCTCATCATATTGGTAAAAATGGTTTTTGTTAATATTTTCATTATTTTCTTTAGTACATATTTCATCTTCTAGAAATTTAACATCTCTGCTTTTTAAAACAGTTGTTGTTCCTTTTTTCCATAAATTATAGGCTTTTGAGTTTTCATCATAGCCAACTAAGATATACTCATAACTACGAGGTTCAAATTTAGATTTTCCTGGTTTGTTGTTTAAAGCAAAGGCTCTACAACCTATTTGACGAAAATGACGTATGGTTGGAATTTTTCCAGACCATAACTCTTCTGGTGTTTTTTTAATATTTAAGTTTGTTGGACAACGATTTCTAATGTAGGCTGCGGTCCGAATTAATTCTGCCCATAAAAATTCTGGTAAGTTTGATTCAATTATGAAACACCTGGCCATTTCAACGAGAGTCCTATTCATTCTCTCAGCAACACCATTCTGCTGAGGGGTGTACTCTACAGTTAACTGACGCTGAATACCATTGTCACTAAGATATTTTGAAAATGCTTTTCCAACTAGTTCCGGTGCATTGTCACTTCTTATGCATTTAATTTGTTTTCCTTT
Source organism: Phasia obesa (assembly GCA_949628195.1). NCBI lineage: Eukaryota > Metazoa > Arthropoda > Insecta > Diptera > Tachinidae > Phasia > Phasia obesa. The sequence goes on from CATIVE010000554.1 coordinate 12,366, forward strand.
TTCTAATTCAACCATATTTTTAAATTCTTTGAACACATCTAAATATTCGTTTTTAGTTCGTAAAAAGTATACCCAAACTTTTCTTGAATAGTCATCTATAAAAGTAGCAAAATACAACTTTTTTTTAGCAGACGAGACCTTCATCGGTCCACATAAATCAGTATGGATTAACTGTAAAATATCTGTGGCTGACTTTTCATTTTTCTTGGGAAATGGGGTTCTGCATTGTTTTGCTTGAATGCATGTAGTACATTTAAATTTTTGTTGATTAAAACATTTTGATAAACCATGAACCATTTCATTTTGTTTTAAAACCGATAAATCTGCTGAATTTAGATGCCCTAATCTCTTATGCCATAACTCAGAATTAGAAATTGTTTCCTTAATTTTTCTGCAAGAATTATTTAGTGTTTTATATGATTTAATTATGTACAGATTATCTTTTTTCTTTGCTTCCATAAATACAAATTTATTCTTTAAAACTTGAGTAATATGACCCTTCATTAATATTTGAAAACCGTTATCTGTTAATTTTGTTGTTGATATCAGGTTACTTCTTAGTTCAGGAATATATAATGTATTATACAACTTAAAAACTCCTCTTTGATTATTTAAGCAGAAATTTAGTTCCACTGTACCAATACCTTTTATATCTAGTACTTTATTATCTGCTAGCTTTACTTTTCCCATATAATCATAATTAATTTCAACAAATAATGAATCATCATATGACATATGGGATGTGGCACCACTATCAATACACCAGATATCAAATTTATCATTCTTGACAATATCAACTTTAAATTCGTTACAACCTTGAGCACTATCTGTTATGTCAACTATTTCTTTTACAATCTGATTTTGATCAGTTCTACAATATTTTGCTTTATGTCCCTTTCGTCCACATTTATAACATTTGTACGGAAATTTATTATTGGACGTACCTGTTTCCTTTTCGTTGTGTTTAAATTGCTTTATTTTCCATTTCTTTACCTTTAAAGCATTTTGGGTATCTTCTTCAAATCCAGTTTTATCTCCAATTTCTATTAATCTTGATCTCAAAATATTCAACGCAGGAAATTCATTAGATGTATCAAATGCAGCTCTAACTTCTTTATACTGCTCACTTAAACCATCGAGTAAAATAACAACTAATAAACTTTCATCTAGATTTACATCCATTTCGGATAAACATGAAACACAAATGTCAAATTTGATTAAGTAATCCGATATACTTTCAACAGATTGCATTTTCAAACTAAGTAACTTACGAAAATATTCGGCTTTTCGTCTTGTTGACTTTCTATCATACGTCTCTTGAAGATAATTCCATATTTCACATGCTGTTTTAAAATTTTTTACCATTCTTACAATACTTGGTTCCATTGCTATGATAAGCTCCGAACGAGCATCCAGTTCAAAATCGTCATAAGAACATTGCTCATCTAAAGATTTTTGATACACACGCCTTTGTTCTTCAGAAGCTTGTTGAGGTATTTCACAAACCACTGGCCTTGCTAATTTTCCTGTCACAAATTGTAATAATCTTGCTTTATGAAGAATTGCTTCCATTTGCGGCTTCCAGGTTCCATAATTGATACCATTTAACAAAGGAATTCGACCATTTAACGAAGACATTATGCAGCACAATTTAATTTCTATAATTGTTTATTTTACGTATACATATGAATTTTCCAAGTTTTTGCAACTAAAATCCTTTTATTTTCTTAACAATGGTTACGTATGTGGCCCATAACCTGTTAAATAATACAACTTTAAGTATTTTCTATTAATGTTTATTGTAAGAAGTTTTGACAAAAAGTAAAAAGAAATATTAAAAAATTATAAATTTGTTTTACATATTGACAACAGGTAAATTGATCTAAAAACGCAAAGTATATTTGTTTAAAGTAAAATATTTAAGTTGAATATAAAATTACATAATTCAACAATACTTTTTTCCGAAAAAATGTCTCACTTCCAAGAGAAAGTGGAGAAAAAGCAGTGAAAAGCAATTTCCGGTTTAAAGATTTGGACTCTATTGCGTGACATTATTGCCTATTGAAAAAAATTAGTATTTGATGTGGAATTACAACGTTATTAAAATATAAAATATAAACACCTTTTACAGAACTTTACAATAATTTTTAGAATTTTTTATAAACTTTAGAATTTTATTCAAGGATGGCTACCTTTATATAAAGTAAATACATAAACCATAACTGAAGCACTATAAAGGTAAAACTCTTGCCAGTGGTGTGGAATACTTTCAAAGCAAAATCGAGCAAAATATTGTCAGGATGCCCACTACAAGGCGGGCACATCTAGTCATCAAATAAAATTATCTTTTACTTAAGGCCGGCATTTGAAGAAGCACAAAACCAGACATGGTGATAATTATTTGACAACCATTGGATGACCATTGGATGACAAGAATAAAAGTAACTGTCATGTTAATACATTGCTTTTAATTATATTCAAGTTATTTAACGTTAAAAATGCAACCAATAATTTTCAATTATTGACTGGAGTTCTTCGATACTTTCCGCTTTTATTACTTTTTATATTCGATGACTTTGTTATTTTCAACGACGAACAAACGTTTTATTGGCTGTTAAGGGTCATTGAGTGCTTTATAAAAATTCATTATGGAGATTTTATAAAAACATTTTTTCCTCATCAATTTTCTTTTATTTTCCTTTAAGTCTTTGTTATTATTTTTAATATTTAATTTTGTGTAATTTGTTATTTTATTTTTCACATTTTCCCCCATTTATTTAATGGTTAAAAGAACAATCTGTGAATAGTTGAAAGGCTATAGGACTGGCATAATAAGAATAAAACTCATTTAACCTACTGATTGATGTTGTTGCTTTTGGCGGTAATGATGGTATTGACTGATGTTAAAGAGGTTTGTCAATTGATTAATGGCAATTATTTATATGTACACAGAAAGAAATAAAATTGTATCGCAATTCGAAAATCGCTGTTTTAATACTACTTGCACATTATGTACAGTTCAATTTTTTTTTTTTTTTGTTATATTGAACAAAAATTTTGTATGTCTTTTGTCATATGGGTGAAAAAATTAATTGAACCGTTTTTAGTATTAATTATTTTTGGGAATTAGAATTTTTTTAAGAAAATTTCAATTTAAAATTTCTTTTATGAAATTTCAATTCCATTGAAATTTTAGGAAATTTTAATCGAATTGAAAATAATTAAGATATAAATTGATAATTTTTTCGGCCTAAGCAATATATATTATGTTAAACAATATATATAATTTAATATTACAGTCCATCAATTGTGTAATGATAATCCTCATATAACAAAACGATTTTGATTCCAAAAATTAATGAAACTTCATTTAATTTGAAAATATCTCAAAAACTCCCACTAGAAACCCCTACTTCCATAATAATTGTTTGTTTTTTTTTACACTCAACGGTTGTGAGATCTAGCAACTCTTGTAATTTCTGCATAGTTTGTTTGTCATTTTTTCATAAGCAGACTAACTTTCGAAAATTGTGGTGCAATTCGGAAATGTTTTAAAGTATTCTGTTCAATGATGACAATCATTTGGAAAATCCCTAAGAAATTCTGCTGATACTGTGGTGTAGTATGCTTTTGGGCCAATGGATTAAATGCTTTAAAGTTCTGGTTACCAATATTTTTTGACTCCAGTTGGATGTGGTGCATTAGGTAACTCGTCGCAATATTGATCGAATAAAGGAAACATTTCGCAAACGCGATAATCTTCGAATTGGCTATCAAGATCGTGTGAGTTTTTGTATATAACTTATTTCACTTGGACGAATTGAGGGAGAACACATTTGCTATACCATTGCTAGATTATTGCTAGATTTCTAGAATGAGCTATATCAGGAGTTGGCACAGTGCACACATGCTCGAGTTTATAATCAAACACTAATATTATATATATATATATATATATATATATATATATATATATATAATAAAGGTGTTTTTTATAGAGGTATAAAACTTTAAGTTGGCATTACTTTTCAAGATGGCGATCGATTTAACAGCTGTCAAGTGACTTATTCTCAGTTTGGTTTGGCAATTCATCATGAATAGACTCACGCCTGCACAACGCTAGCAAATAGTGCAATTTTATTTCAAAAATAATGTTTCTGTACGGAAAACGTATCGCGCACTATGTCTATTTTAAAAATCGTCCATCAGAGCAGTTAATTCGATTGACCATGGAACGTTTTCGCACCACGTTTACTCTTATTGATAACTCGCATCCCAAGAGACACCGTACGGTGCGTACAGAAGAAGCTATTGCTGCTGTAGAGCGTAGCATTGAGGAAGACCCGAATGAGTCCATCCGCCATCGAGCACAGGAATTGGATCTGTGCCCATCCACTTTATGGAAGATTTTGCGAAAGGATCTTGGTTTGCGTGCTTACAAAATCCAACTCGTGCAAGAATTGAAGATAAGCGATCATCAAGTAAGGCGTAGATTCGTCCAATGGGCCCAAAACGAGATTACCGTTGTTCCCGATTTTCATAAGCGAATTTTGTTTAGCGATGAAGCGCACTTCTGGTTGAATGCCTACGTCAACAAACAAAACTGCCGCATTTGGAGTGAAGGTGTATGTCGAAACACCGTTAGATCCAGAAAAACTGACTGTTTGGTGCGCTTTATGGGCTGGTGGAATCATTGGTCCGTACTTTTTCAAAAACGATGGTGGCCAGAACGTTACAGTCAATGGTGATCGGTATAGAGCCATGATTACTAACTTTTTCATTCCTGAATTCAATAACCATGATGTGATTTCAATAAGACGGCTTAACATATCACACAGCTCGTGCCACAATACATTTATTGAAAGACACGTTCAGTGACCGCCTAATTTCACGTTTTGGACCTGTGAATTGGCATCCAAGATCTTGTGATTTACCACCGCTAGACTACTTTCTGTGGGGCTATGTAAAGTCATTGGTCTATGAGGATAAGTCACAAACGCTTGACCATTTGGAAGACAACATTCGCCGTGTTATTGCCGATATACGGCCACAAATGTTGGAAAAAGTCATCGAAAATTGGACGCCCAGATTGGACTACATCGGCGCCAGCCGTGGCGGTCATATGCCAGAAATCATATTTAAAATGTAATGCCACAAGATTATCTTTCGGATAAATAAAATTCATGTCAATCGAATAATCCATCGTTGTTTTATTACAACTTAAAGTTCTATACCTCTATAAAAAACACACATATATATATATATATATATATATATATATATATATATATATATATATATATATATATATATATATATATATATATATATATATATATATATATATATATATATATATATATATATATATATATTTATGTGGCAGAATCATAATTTGTTTGACAAATTCTGTTACAATTTTAAAAGCTTCTGCGGAATCTCCTCGCCTTATTTCAGAAATTACATAAATTAGTTTCAGTCTTTGTAAAAAATTGTACAAATTCAAGAAATTGCAATTCTCATAAATGAAATTCGGAAAATGTTTAAGGATATCAAAAATAATCTTTTGTTCTTCTTTATTACATATGTATGGATTTATTAAACTTAGGCCCATTATTATAACTTGCCTTTAGTTAAGTTAGGATTTTGTTGGAGCGATAAATAGTTTCTCGTTACTAAGCTAAAAACTACTTTTAACTATCACGTACAATAAAGACAAGTTGAAGCAATGAGTATTATAACAAAAAATTACTTAGCTCTAACAAAATCCTAACTTTAGCTAAAGGCAAGTTATAATAATGGGCCTTAGTGATTTAACGTTAATTTCAAAATCAAACCGTTTCCGTATTTGGATGAGCATGTCTATATAAAATTTACGCAGTTATTAACAACTAGCTGTGCGCGCCATGTCGTGGGAGTTCTGACAATATTTTGTTCGATTTTGTTTTTAAAGTTCTCCAAAACAAAGCTTAGGATTCTTACTTTTATAATGCTTGATTTCTTGTTTATATATTTTCTTTATATTCAGATTACAAATCTAAAATGTTTATAAAGTTCTAAAACTATTCTAGAGTTCTGTAAATGCTATCAACAACAAAAGGTTTTGTCAAGTGTTCAGTATCTTTAAATTGATAAAATTTCGTTATTTCACGACTCTTTATCTAATTTTACTTAGAGATGAGATGGTTTTGCGGACAAGGTATCCTATATTTGAATCAAGATGCTAAGGTATGTACCCAGGGCTGCCAGAAGATCTTGATGAAAAGTCTGCACTTTTTGGGAAAAAATCGGCATTTTCGGCACTTTAGTTTTGAAAATCGGCAAGAAAATCGGCATAAATAAAAGTTAGTACTTGTTAAGGTTTTATTTGATTTTTAATAATAAAACAATAAAAGAAATTGTGGATCAAGATTAACGTGAGTACCTACCTAGTTGGCCTAATCTCACGGTGGTCTTACCACCGAGTGAAACGTAGGCGTAAACTAGCGCCCCCATTGTGTAGTATAACAACACTTTACGATTGCCACCAATCGCAATTTGTGTGTATACAATCACAATGAGTAGCACTTTATATAATATGGCAAGAATTATCCAAGGAAAGCCTAGATCCACATTATAACCT
>CATIVE010000555.1:0-14223 GCA_949628195.1 Phasia obesa
GAAGACATATTCCGAGATGTACCTTCGTTCTTAAGTATCCTGGTCCAAGTATTTCGAGACCTGCCAGGATTTCTATAGCCTTGCGGTATTTAATCGGGCTCTTGTCTTATAATTTCGATTGGTGGTCTTCTAATATATGGCCAATCCAGGTCCATTGAAGTCTGCAGATTTCCTTTACATTTGGTTATCAAGTGCAGTTGATCATTTGTATCCAATTTAGCCAGAAAATTCGAAAGATTTGCTCTAAATTTTTTTTGAAAGAGTTTCTAGTCTCCATAAAAAGGTCTGGGTGGGGATCAGGGGGCTAACTACGGGACTCGTGATCGAAATAAATTCGTATGTAAGTTAATTTCGATTGTACGAGTTTTTCGGATAATGGGACTCGATACATTGCGAATCGATTTTTTAGTAAAGTTTAAAAGATTAAAAAAAGACTTTACCAACACTAGAAATAAGTAAACAAAAAAACATATGATTACAAGGCAAAAAAAAAATTATTATCAACAGAAGTGCCAATTTAATTTTTAATTTTGAGAGTTTTTATGTTTGTTTTAAATTTTTTTTCTTTATTTAAAAACAGTTCAATTCATTAAAAATTAAAGGGTGTCCTCATACAACATACATGTTTTTTACGTGTATTAAGAACCGTAAAGGACACTAAATTAAAATTTTAAAAAACTGTGTCTATCTTTTGAACCGTTATAGACAAACCTTGAAAATTTGATAGAATTTCGATTATTATGACCATTATAATAAAATGTATAAATATTGAAAATTTGAAATTAAAGGGTGCTCCTTTAACAGTTGTAGACAGACCGCTGAAATTTACAAAGAAGCTGTATTGCTAAGTCCGCTGTAACAAAAAGTATAAAATTTAAGGGTTTCCCAATAGTTAATGTAATTCTATGAATGTGGCCAAACTTTTAAACTGTTATATACAGGCAGCGGAAATTTTCAAGGAATGTGTATTGCAAAGTCCACTATAGCAAGTATACAATTTAAATTTAGAAATTAAAGGGTGTCCCCATAAATTATGTAATTTGATCTATATGGCCCTATCTTTTGAACCGTTAAACACAAACACTTGAAAATTAGGCAGAATGTCCACAACTTTCTATGGTATAATAACAAGTGTAAGTATTTGGAATTATAATGTAAACGGTGTCCCAAAAGTTCATTTAATATGATATATATGGTTAAACTTTTGAACCGTTATAGACAGATAGTTGAAATTTAGAAAGAATCTTTGTAGCCAAGTCCTCTATAACAACAGGTCTTTAATTTAAAATTGTAAATTAAAGGGTGTCCCAATAGATGAAGTTATAGACAGAGGCTTGAATGGAGTCGCCATAAAAGACGAATGCTGGTGAAAAAAGCTTAACTTTTGAACAGTAATAGGGAGAGGCTTAACATTTACATAGTCTTTACTTTTTCCCTTTAAATTTGGCGCTTCTTTTATTTGGTTTAAATCTAATTTTTACAGATTACTTCTACATTTTTAGTTTAGAATTAGTACCGTTCTATCACTTTTGAAGTCGGTTTTGTTTGCAAGAATTATTTTATATTCATCATCAGAATCGGGCAATGAATGTGATATAAATTTAATTAGAAGACAGATGCGAGACAGTAGTGACCCGCCTAATTTGTAAACATTACGTGTATACATTTATTTTTATAGGTTTAAAAAACGGTTTAGAGTATCAAAGGAAACTTTTAGCTATATTTTGGACTAGTTTGCTGCACATTTGACAACTGCCGTACCACCAAATATACATTTAGCCACAACTTTATTGCTTTTGGCTTCCGGATGCTTTCAAATACCGTCGGGAATGATTTTCTTATCGGCATTACTCAAAGCACTTATCAAAAACACTCGCAAGAGTGCTGGAAGAAATGGAAAAGAAGCTGTGTCCAAAATTTATCAAATTCAGTCCCGATGGTTGATATGAAACAAAAGAATTTTTCACCAAGCTTTTACATCTTTTAACGGTGGACCAGAGCTATTTAATTTATTGGTCAAGGTTTACCAAAGTCTATTAGCCGTAGCCTTTCCTTGACACGTATTTGGTAGAACGCCTCTTGCCAAATTGCTGTGTTCAGACATAAAATCAACAAGAATTTGTTTTTACCTAAAATTTATTTTTGTTGTATTTGACCTAATAATTAATAAAAAATAAGTTAATATGAAAAAAATTAGCTTACGTTTTCTTTTTATCCAACGAACTATTTAAAAATAAAATTTCGATATCAAATTTGCTATCGATTTTAACTTGTACGGTTGCGTTCGTACGCAAGCTCGCTATCGAGTGCCATCATCAGAAATATCAACACGACTTACTCGATAACGAGTGGCAGAATCCCAAAAGTAAAAAAATCGCAACTTCGAGTAAATCTCGCATGAGTTCGACTACGAGAATTAGCCCCCAGGTGTTACAAACATACAGAAGTTTAGATTTGACACTACTGTTAAAGATCCTCAGTTTTGTGTTGGCAGAGATGTTACTTGTGCACCATATTCTAAGCAGGGATTGGAAAGTAGTTCTGGCTTTGTGGGAGATAGAACACAGCCTTTCTTCACGGCTGTGCTGATCTTGAAGGGTAGAATTTCTTCGCATTTGTAGCATGCTCTGCATTCTGCGTGATTCGGATTAAATAAAGGAAATTGGTAGGCTTTAAATTACATAACCACAGAGGCCATTAAATTCGCCGTGAAGTAAACTGATGATACCTATATGAGCGGCAGCACAGTTTTTTTGAAACTATATGAACGAATTAGTCCCACCAGTTAGTTATTATGTAAGTTCATTTACCGCATTATCTTCTAAAAAGGATGGACCAATTACGATTTGTCGCTAAAAGTGACACCAAACAGTTACTCTTTAGAAACGTATTCACTTTTGGTAAGCTTGTATTGATCATAACAAAAAGTTCCTTGTCACTAAAATAAATCTTCTTCGAAAAATCTACTTCTAGTTTGAAATCGAGCACAAAATCCCTAGTTGCTGCGATTGATATGGAAACGATACACTTAGTTTATTGGCTACAACTTTCACACTGTCAATATTCTCACCTTAAAGATTTTGCTAAGCTTGCAGAGCTGTTTTGATATTAAGTATTGGCCCAGTTTGTTTCAAAAAGTACGTAAATAGTTTAGGTAGAACATGATATATTCTCAAAATATTTCACGAATAATTTGTCAAAAATGTAATGCCATTGTATATTGATCTGTAACTACATTTATCTTCGCAGTAACTCAATATAAAAATATCAAGTTGAAAAAATGACAAGAAAAGTTTTAGGATAGTCCATCATTCAGGATTTTTTTTAGCAAATCGATTTGCCTACGATGTCAAATTGATTTTTTTTTCCTAAAAGATATTTTTTCTGCCATTTATTTTACAACACAGTCATATTTTATTTCATAATATAGTCTCTGTAAACACGATACATTTAGTCTAGTCTCTTTCTGGTTTTCTTAATCCCTGTCAATAATAAGATTTTTCAAGGCCGACAAAAGAGGCGGTTGTTTCAATGCCGACCTCTCCTCGCAAAAACTATTGCTGAATAAATAGATTTTATATGTATCCTGAGAAACTCCTTTGCGCGACCTGATATTTAAGCCTCATTTGAAATGCTACCACAACAACGAAACTCGGTGAACTATTTTGAACATTTGATTTTCTTGGTGCGTGCTGAGTTTCCATAGTGTTTATGATGTTTTTTATGTTAAAAATATAGTTTAATCAGAACACGAAATTATTATTATTATTATTATTATTATTATTATTATTATTATTTTCATTTTAAACCCGAACTTGCCTGCTTTTACTAGCTCTCCAAAACACACGTAGATAGACATAACTTGTTCAAAATTCTGCAGTAGTCCAGTAATAGACTATAGTTAAAAGGAGAACTTTGGACTTGTAAGTCACTGCACTGGAAATTCACCGAATTATTAAACTGCAGTAATATTACTGTTTATTTTATGGCCACATTAATCAAGGGCAGCATTTAAAAATTAAAAGTTTTATTTTTGACCCTGCCTAATGTCTACAGGCACATTCATAATAATGCATAAAAGCATATATTTTAAATACATACACATGACTTATCAAACAATTGTTGAAAATGACAGCAATTTTCAAATTTACTTTGCAATATTTTTCCAATGCATCAATGAGTATGGAATTATAAAAAAAAAACTCGAATAGCTTTATGTTTGTACACAAAATTATGACCAAATCGTTCTTAGCAATGTGTATAAATGTACCTGCTGAAGGCGTTACATATGGACACATACATAATTTTGTTTTACTCAAAATACAGGTAACGCCTTTCATAAAATGTCTGCTTATAGATTGATGTTCAATATTAAAGGTTTTTGAAAAGGGCGTTTCCGTTCTGTTTAAATTATTTGAAATTCGATTTGAGAATTACTAAACAACAAATATTGAAAATGTGTATTTAAGATAAAGTTAAGATAAATAAATGCATCTTATGTTGTAAAAGCAAATTATTTTACAAGGGTGCTCGCACTATTATTCAAATTAATATTAGTGGGGTAATTTTGAATATTGTAAGATCATTTTTAGATGTATCTACAACAAAGACATTGTAACATTCGATTATATCGAAACTTAAACCCATCAAAAAATAATATTTTTTGAATTTTTATAGCAAAGCATTTTAAGATTTTTGTATATTTTTTAAAGTTAGTTTGGTATATTTTAATGGAATTCATATACATACATAAATATATATTTTTGCAAATTTTGGATTTTTAGGTTAAATTTAATTTTGATAAATTTCGATTTTAAAAGATTTTTGATTTTGTAAAGCAATATTGTCTTTTTGTTGATTTTGAGATTTTTTGTGAACTTAAGATTTTTGGTTAAACTTGAGTATAATTTTGATCTTGCAAACTTTGGATTGATTTGTTTTTTCAGTTCAGTTTGTTTTTTAAATATGAAACTTTGTTTTATTTTGAATAATTTTTATATATTCCAAGGCGAATAAATTTTACTAGGTGGCATCACGGCGAAGTTAATTATTTTTGGCTTTACTTTTTTATATGCAAAGCAGCTGTCAAAAATTCGTTAATTTTTAAAATTTAATAAAAAGAAATAAAATTTTATTATATTATTTAAAAAAATATTGCAAGATTAAAAAATACTAAATACTACTAGAAAAGGTAAGGAAGAAGTGTCTTTAGTTGTTGGATGTAATATTTTAATTAGAGTTTTTGGCATCTGCTGCACATTTATAAACAACAAAATGCATGTGGGTGTTTTTTGTTGTTGTATTTGTTGTCGTGACGATCAGGGTTGTCAGATTTATTTTCCACCTATTTCGCCAAAATCGATTTGAAAAATCGCCAAAATCCCCAAAACAGTTTTTTGTTAAAATTTGCCTATAAAATAACCAATATTCTTAAATTTTACAAATATTTTTAATAAATCACAAAATAGAAATTTAATCGAAATAGCTAAAATTCGCCAAAAATAGAAAAAAAGTCGCCAAAATATAAAAATATAGTATAGTCGCCAAAATATAAAAATATATAGTAGTGAACACGATAAAGGTAAAATTGTGTACTTGAGACAGTAAAAAATAGTGGTTATAATAAATGGAGACCTAAACATACCCATCCTTAGGGTGTTTGCCACCGTGATCTTATTTAGAACAAGTTTTACATTTATTTTATATTTATTCAACATTACTACCAAGAATGTATGCAACATGCCCTATTTCAATTCATAAACTGCATGTGTTTCACAGTCGAGTTTTGGTGGAAATCATTAGTGAAATCCATCTTTCTATCCAGTAATTAGCATTATTGATACCTTAATAATTAGAAAGAACAACAAATTGATTATGGATTGGTATCAAAAACCCACAGCTTCGGGTAGAATTATTAATTATTATTTTAAACAAAATAAACGAATAATTATAAATACAGCAAAAAATTTCATAGAAAGAGTGTTAACCATGTGACAGAGTGACAGAGAATTCTACAGAAAGAATATAGATGAAATTAAAAAGATATTAAGCGAAAACAATTTCCCAATTCAGCTAATTAATAGATTAATAAGGCAATACAAAATTAATAGAAAACCAAATACAATAAATGAGACAGAACCAAAGATATATAAATCCATAACTTATGTACCGGTTTTATCTGAACGATTGGCAAAATCAAAAATATTTGATACAGTTAAATACAAGATGGCATATAGAACGTATAATACATTAAATAGATTATTTAGCAAGCCAAAAGATAAAATAGAAAAATTAGATATGTCAAATTTAGTGTATAAAATACCTTGTAAGGGAAATGACAAAGAGAACTGTAATAAAGTATATGTAGGTACAACGAAGAATAAACTGAAAACGAGAATAGCTGGACATAAATCAGACCAGAGATACAGGGTTAACATCAGTTTACAAAAAACAGCATTGTCTTCCCACTGTTCAAAAAGTAATCACTATCCCAACTTTGAAAATGTATCAATTCTAAATTTGGAAAATAATTATAAACGTCGTTATATGTTAGAAATGTTACAAATAATTAAAGTTCCGAGTGAAAAAAGAATAAATTTTAAAGCAGATACAGAAAATGTTGCACAGAATTATAGACATTTAGTACATAAAAAATAATAGTATAATATAATCTTTAATTCTTTGTAACTTTTCCGGTGTAATTTATGTACATATATGTATAAATGTGAAATTATTTTGGTTTTTCTAAAAACTGTTTAAACATTTTTAATATAAGAAATTTTATGTATATATGAATAGGTTTAAAAATGTTTTTTATCATTATTTATCATTTTATTTGCTTTTAAAATTTTGTTTTTGAATGTTTTTGAAATGTTACTTTTTTAAATTTGATTGACAAAAAGTTTTTTCAATCATTTTAATATTTTCATTCAATTAAATATTATATAACTATTTTTAATTCCTGACGATGCTACCCAATGGTGTAGCGAAATATCGATTATAAAAATAAAATTAATTACAATATTTTTATAAAAAAGACCTAGAGCGTTAAAACTTAACTATAAAATTAATAAAATCATCTTTTAGATATTTTTAAATATGAAAATAAAATATGTTCGTGAACTTTTAATAAACTTATGTTTTGATAGTTTCCGGTTTCTAGAAGTAAAATCATATTTTACTTATAAAACTTTAATTTCTTTATGATCCATTTTGATATTCCCTAATTCAGTCTCTAATGTTAGCCAAAAGTCAATGAAAAATCGCCAACAATATCGCCAAATATTTAAAAAATCGTCAAAAAGTCGCTATCTCGCCAAATCGAAAATTTGATCGCCAAACAAGATGGTAAATCGCCACGTTTGGCGAGAAATCGCCATATCTGACAACCCTGGTGGGGATGCCTCTTATATAGATTCGCCTTGATTTATTTTTTTTAAATGTCAATATTTGGTGAAATTTCGATTTATGGTGAATTATTTTTGACTATATTTAATGTAGATTTTTTGTATTTTTATTTTTTGCAAGGACTTTTAGGATTTTTTAATAATTTTTTTTATTAATTTGTGTAGAGTATAAACTCGATAAATCATAGCTCCAATAATCGTAGAATTTTAAGTCAATTAATTGTTTGAGTAAGAATAATTGGAAATTTCGTTTAAAAAATAACTCGAAGAAATTATATCGGTTAATCGATAAATCGACTAAAATTATGAATTTAATTTTATTAAGATCTCCAATTTTTCTTTATTTTATTTTTTTTTATTTTTTTAATTTCTTATTTGTTTGTTTGTTAAAATACTGAATGGATTTTAACAAACTTTTATGAGGAAGTACCTTAGTATCCTATTTCGCCAAAATCGATTTGAAAAATCGCCAAAATCCCCAAAACAGTTTTTTGTTAAAATTTGCCTATAAAATAACCAATATTCTTAAATTTTACAAATATTTTTAATAAATCACAAAATAGAAATTTAATCGAAATAGCTAAAATTCGCCAAAAATAGAAAAAAAGTCGCCAAAATATAAAAATATAGTATAGTCGCCAAAATATAAAAATATATAGTAGTGAACACGATAAAGGTAAAATTGTGTACTTGAGACAGTAAAAAATAGTGGTTATAATAAATGGAGACCTAAACATACCCATCCTTAGGGTGTTTGCCACCGTGTTCTTATTTAGAACAAGTTTTACATTTATTTTATATTTATTCAACATTACTACCAAGAATGTATGCAACATGCCCTATTTCAATTCATAAACTGCATGTGTTTCACAGTCGAGTTTTGGTGGAAATCATTAGTGAAATCCATCTTTCTATCCAGTAATTAGCATTATTGATACCTTAATAATTAGAAAGAACAACAAATTGATTATGGATTGGTATCAAAAACCCACAGCTTCGGGTAGAATTATTAATTATTATTTTAAACAAAATAAACGAATAATTATAAATACAGCAAAAAATTTCATAGAAAGAGTGTTAACCATTAGTGACAGAGAATTCTACAGAAAGAATATAGATGAAATTAAAAAGATATTAAGCGAAAACAATTTCCCAATTCAGCTAATTAATAGATTAATAAGGCAATACAAAATTAATAGAAAACCAAATACAATAAATGAGACAGAACCAAAGATATATAAATCCATAACTTATGTACCGATTTTATCTGAACGATTGGCAAAATCAAAAATATTTGATACAGTTAAATACAAGATGGCATATAGAACGTATAATACATTAAATAGATTATTTAGCAAGCCAAAAGATAAAATAGAAAAATTAGATATGTCAAATTTAGTGTATAAAATACCTTGTAAGGGAAATGACAAAGAGAACTGTAATAAAGTATATGTAGGTACAACGAAGAATAAACTGAAAACGAGAATAGCTGGACATAAATCAGACCAGAGATACAGGGTTAACATCAGTTTACAAAAAACAGCATTGTCTTCCCACTGTTCAAAAAGTAATCACTATCCCAACTTTGAAAATGTATCAATTCTAAATTTGGAAAATAATTATAAACGTCGTTATATGTTAGAAATGTTACAAATAATTAAAGTTCCGAGTGAAAAAAGAATAAATTTTAAAGCAGATACAGAAAATGTTGCACAGAATTATAGACATTTAGTACATAAAAAATAATAGTATAATATAATCTTTAATTCTTTGTAACTTTTCCGGTGTAATTTATGTACATATATGTATAAATGTGAAATTATTTTGGTTTTTCTAAAAACTGTTTAAACATTTTTAATATAAGAAATTTTATGTATATATGAATAGGTTTAAAAATGTTTTTTATCATTATTTATCATTTTATTTGCTTTTAAAATTTTGTTTTTGAATGTTTTTGAAATGTTACTTTTTTAAATTTGATTGACAAAAAGTTTTTTCAATCATTTTAATATTTTCATTCAATTAAATATTATATAACTATTTTTAATTCCTGACGATGCTACCCAATGGTGTAGCGAAATATCGATTATAAAAATAAAATTAATTACAATATTTTTATAAAAAAGACCTAGAGCGTTAAAACTTAACTATAAAATTAATAAAATCATCTTTTAGATATTTTTAAATATGAAAATAAAATATGTTCGTGAACTTTTAATAAACTTATGTTTTGATAGTTTCCGGTTTCTAGAAGTAAAATCATATTTTACTTATAAAACTTTAATTTCTTTATGATCCATTTTGATATTCCCTAATTCAGTCTCTAATGTTAGCCAAAAGTCAATGAAAAATCGCCAACAATATCGCCAAATATTTAAAAAATCGTCAAAAAGTCGCTATCTCGCCAAATCGAAAATTTGATCGCCAAACAAGATGGTAAATCGCCACGTTTGGCGAGAAATCGCCATATCTGACAACCCTGGTGGGGATGCCTCTTATATAGATTCGCCTTGATTTATTTTTTTTAAATGTCAATATTTGGTGAAATTTCGATTTATGGTGAATTATTTTTGACTATATTTAATGTAGATTTTTTGTATTTTTATTTTTTGCAAGGACTTTTAGGATTTTTTAATAATTTTTTTTATTAATTTGTGTAGAGTATAAACTCGATAAATCATAGCTCCAATAATCGTAGAATTTTAAGTCAATTAATTGTTTGAGTAAGAATAATTGGAAATTTCGTTTAAAAAATAACTCGAAGAAATTATATCGGTTAATCGATAAATCGACTAAAATTATGAATTTAATTTTATTAAGATCTCCAATTTTTCTTTATTTTATTTTTTTTTATTTTTTTAATTTCTTATTTGTTTGTTTGTTAAAATACTGAATGGATTTTAACAAACTTTTATGAGGAAGTACCTTAGTATCCTGATTCCAATATAGAATACTTGTTTCCGCAAAAATATCTTATTTCCAAAAGAAAGTGGAGAAAAAGCAGTGAAAGTACGCCGATTTTTTTTACCGATTTAAAGGTACTACACCTAATTCTGTTTTTACACAGTCTTTTTTTACATGGTTTTGATTTAGGACGGTCTGAAAATAAAAAAAAAAAAAATATTTTTTTACACGATTATATTCCATTTAGCACGATTCAAAATCTTTTGAGCTTAGATTTTATTTGTAAAATTTAAGTTTTGCGACATATTTTCATATCAAAAATTTAGAGGAATTCCCTTTTTGTGCATATAAGCATTTTTACTTGTTAGAGCAATTGAAATGTGTTAATATTCTCTATAAGAAGACGACGAAAACTAGAAATAAAAAACTACATCGGAAAGCCATTTCTTTAGAATTGAAATTTTAGATCGCCTTCGAAAATTCAATTACGCAATCGTTGATTTCTGGAACGAAACTATCTGTTAAGTCTTCATCATACACTAAAGATTCAAATAAACGATGCAAATAAACATTATATGTACATGCATACATATGTATATGTATGTGTAAAAATAAACATGATTTCTTGTTCTAAAAAAAATCTCGTTTTTCACTAATTTTAATAGGTTTTAGAGATAAGGAACCAATCACCTATTTTTGTATATGATCAATGTCTTTTTTTACACGGATTTTTCAGGAACCAATCTACCGTGTAAAAACAGAATTAGGTGTACATACTTTAAGGCATCCTTTATTTTTGAGCTCTACTATAACTTTTGGAATTTTGGAATTTTGGAATTTTATATAAATTTTAGAATCTAATATGAATTTTGGAATTTTATTCAGTAAACACGAAAGGGTCTTAAAATTTGCTGTGGATTACTTCAAAATATTTTCAGGACGCACACAACGTGTTTGGGCGCAGACAGTTTTTAAATAAGTGTGTTTGAAGTGCAAAAGTAAGAAATTAATATTTTCAGTTCATCAAAAATGTTATGTCCAAAACGTTTTCGTTACGTAGTCGTTACGCATAACGACTACTATTTATGAAATAATTCTTATTTTTGTTTAAATGTCACATTACAATTACAAACTCAATTCTAACTTAACCTATGGAAACATTTTCTGGGAATCGAACCCAAGACTCATAGACTAGCTTACTATCGACTACTCTACTGAGGCACCTAAATCATATTTTATATTACCGAAAATCAATCTGTGCAGAGAAAAATCGAACAAAATAATAAAATAAATATAATAGGGGTTTTCACGATGGGTAGTGAAAACTGTGCAAACGATGCAAACGTGAGCAAAAAAGCATCGATTGTATTAACACAACCTTGAGCAAAAATGTTTGTGCATATTTGCTCAGATCCAAATGAAAATAAACAAAAATTGATATAAATATTTCTAAAAAAAAGAAAAATATTAAATAAAATTGTATGTCAAAATAGATGTGATGTTGTAAGATTATATTGGGCATTTGTTTTCATTTATTTGAACGAATTAAAACAACTTTTATAACAACATAATATATTATATACCCGTATTATTGTATTATGTATTATTAAAGTAACCATAATCTAAGAGCAACATATTGCGATGAATTATCTATACATATATTTAATAAAATAGTAACTCATTTCCGTCTGTCCGTCTGCCTGTCTGTCCTTCATTGTTTGTGTTCGCACCACGTAAAAACTACTGGATGGACTTTAACAAAATTTTGTGAGGAGCTACCTTAAGATCCTGATCTCAATATAGGATACCTTTTTTCCGCAAAGTGGAGAAAAAGCAGTGAAAAACGAAATTTCCAGTTTAAAGGTGCTGAAATTTTCGGTTAAAACTGGGATATTTTCAACAAGATTTTTTTCAACATATTTCATAATTTGTATTTTTACTTTGTCGAATTACATTGTTATTAAAATATTTTAAACACCTCTTACAGAGGTTTGCAATAATTTTTAGAATTTTTTATAAATTTTAGAACATTATCGAGGGATGGGTACGTTTATATAAATACATAAACCATAACTGAAGCACTATAAAAGTAAGAGTCTTTTAATTAGTGTGGAATACTTTCAAAGCAAAACCGAGCAAACTATTGTGAGGACGCCCACGACGTGGCGGGCAATGCTAGTATTATAATAAAATATAACATTAAATATTTAAAATTTTATTAGTCGAACCATTTATTTTACATACGAACCATTTATTTTACATAAGGCTTTATACATGCAAATCATGTCACTGGCGGAAAACCCTTTAATTTTTATTATTTGTTATAGTGGACATAGTTATACACCTCCTGTAAAAATTTCAAGATTCCACCTATTCATTCAAAACTTAGGATATATACATGCAAATCACGTCACTATTGGAACACCCTTTAATATTTAAGTTCAATTTTTTATACTTGTTTATTAAACAAACATAGTTTTAATTACAGTCTGCAAATTGTAAGTGGTTTCCTCTTACAGCTCAAAAAAAAAGACATTAACGTAAATAACACCTCACTTTTGGAACACCCTATAAGTTTTAATATTTTTTGCTATAGCGGCCATAGTTATACACCTTTGGTAAAATTTTCAAGAGTCTACCTATTATGGTTCAAAACTTAGGCCTTATACATGCAAATCACTCCACTATCGGAACACCCTTTAATTTTTAGGTTTATTTTTTTCAGACTTGTTTATATAGCGAACTTATTTTAATTTAGTGCATGCATATTTTTAGTGAATTCCTCCTACAGTTCAAGAAATAAGCACATATTCGTGAATAACACCTCTCTATCGGAACACCCTATAAGTTTTAGTATTTGCTAGTATAGCGGTCACAGTTATATACTTTCTGTGAAAATTGCATACGCCTACCTATTACGGTTCAAAACTTAGGCCTTATACATGCAAATCACACTACTATCGGAACACCCTTTAATTTTTAGGTTTATTTTTGTATACTTGTTTATATAGCTAACTAAGTTTTAATTACTGCTTACATATTTTTAGTGTATGCCTCCTACAGCTCAAGAAATAAACACATATTTGTGATTAACACCTCTCTATCGGAACACCCTATAAATTTTATTATTTGTTGCTATAGCGTCCAAAATTATACACCTTCTGTAAAAATTTCAAGATTCTACCTATTATGATTCAAAACTTAGGCCTTATAAATCAAAATAACACCACTATCGGAACACCCTTTAATTTTTATGTTTATTTTTTAGACTTGTATATAAGGCGAACTACGTTTTTATTACAGTTTGTAAATTTGTAGTGTATGCCTCCTACAGTTCAAGAAATATACATATATTCGTGAATAACACCTCCCTATCGGAACACCCTATAAGTTTTAATTTTTTTTGTTATAGCGGCCATCACTATTCACCTTCTGTGCAAATTTCAAGAGTCTACCTATTATGGTTCAAAACTTATGCCTTATACATGCATTTCACACCACTATCGGAACACCCTTTAATTTTTAGTTTTATTTTTTTATACTTGTTTATATAGTGAACTATGTTTTGATAACTGTTTGTAAATTTCAAGTGTATCCCTCCTACAGTTCAAGAAATAAACACATTTTCGTAAATAACACCTCTCTATTGGAACACGCTATAAGTTTTAGTATTTGTTGCTATAGCGGCAACAATTATACATCATCTGTTAAAATCTCAAGAGTCTACTATTACGGTTCCAGAGATAAAAGGCGCTGACAGACGGACAGACGGACAGACGGACAGACATTGTAGCGAAAACAATAGGGTTTCGTTTTTACACTTTTACGGAACCCTAAAAACAAATTTATTCGTTGACAACAAATGTGTATTTAATGTTGTTACGGTTTTAGATGATCCGATAGCTTACACACA
>CATIVE010000556.1:0-33630 GCA_949628195.1 Phasia obesa
TATATATATATATATATAGATAACATGTATATAAACTTTTTTCTATAGGTTTATACATATGTATATGCAAAGCATAAATAAAACAGGGACTGACAATAAGCAGTCCCTGTTTCATTTGTGGTTTTACTTGTATACATACATATTTGATGCATTTACACAAACAAATTATTGCGTGTTTGTACTTTGTATGTGGTTGCGTGTGTACTTCAGACTTCATGATACGAAGCAGCAGGTTATGAAAACGCAAAAAACATATAAAAAACACAATAAAAATAAGGACTAACCTGTATAAACTAGTCCAAGATAAATTTTTGTAGTAGTGAAAACTATTACTCAGAGTTCCAGTTTCTTTTTTGCAACCAAGCAAATAATTAAAATTGTTAGGTGAAGCTACCCAAGCACCCTGTTCCAATAGATTTTTAACACCAATTTTAAATTTTTTAAGAAACAATTTTTATTTAGAAAAGTAGTTGATGTTGAAATTCCTATAATAAAGTTAGGGCTCACATATGTAATTTTTAATAACACAAATAAGAATATATAAACTTTTTTAGTTTGGAATGGGAGCAAGCTTCAGTTGTTATTCAAACACGACTTCTTTGGTTCTCCTCGTTTTCGTGGCGCAATAGCCTTAAAAAATGACGAACTTTTGCGCCTGGAAAACTTATTTTTTTTTACATTAAGCAAATAGGTAAAAGTCAAACTGGCATTAACATAAAGCTCGCCCCTACCGCCAATTACTATAAATAAATACACAAAGAAAAATAATTGATATTAAATCTAACTAGAAATAGCAAAGCAGCAAAACAAGTGGCGATAACAGTGCTAGTTAAATCTAAATGTTTTAATACCTAATACCCGTTTCCATGCCACACATGAAACTGTGTATTTCACGCTTAATGTTATAGTTTGTATATCATCTCTCTAGTGTTCGGGCAAAAGAACCCATATACCTCCTTGGTATCATTTGACTATATATTCGCATAAGAAGGCATGAGCATCGAAGCAGTGTGAATTACATTATTGTGTGATTACATTTCTGTTTAGACATTTTTATTCTCCATTTTGTCAATCGGAACTCCAAATGAAACATTAGGTCCTGTAAATTCCAGAATGCTACTTGGGGGCTTTTGTGAAAGCTCGAAAGAGCAATGACGTTGGCAAATATCGATATGTTTACTCGGTAGCTGAGTGTTATATCCGAAGTATACCACAAATATAATGAAGATAACTAAAAACATCCTCTTCTTTAAGAAACTTATGACCAGTTAAATAACTTTTTAACAACTTAAAGACATTTTTGGCAAGGTTTCGTTTAAGTTATAATCAGGCCTTCATGTTACTTTTTTTGTCAAACGCTATAGACTCGTCTATGAAAAGCGCAAAACAATATTTTCTTTCCTCAGATGACTTTTTCTTTATCACATTTACTAATAACTGCGTTTCTTCAATAGTGCTGTTATTTGATTCTACCTTTGTGTGATCTTTTACTAGCATAGATATTATTGATGCGGTTTGGGGTAAATTACTCAAGGCTTAAAAAATTAAATAATAAATTTTAATGCAACTAGGAAACCTTTCATTGGTATCTTTTAGCTTGTTTTGTCAAAACCATAGGATTTCTTAGGGTTTTAAATTCGCAATTCAATATCTCGAAACTCAAATATAAGGGTGGTACTACTTTACCATATATTAACTTAATAATAATAATATGTTTTATAATGGCACTTCTTCCTAAGTCATACTTCTTAAAATAAAATATTTAATATTATTAAAGTCCTAGTTTGACTGAGTATAAACCTTAAGATATTTATTATTGCTATTTATCTTTAGGTTGAGATTAAATGCTTAACCAACAGGTAAATACTAATAATTTTTTAAAATGGCTTATAATTCTTTATTTTTCCTTTTACGCATAAGAGGAGTAGATTCGTTTATGTATGTATGTGCATTGAAGATAACAAAGCTATTTAATAAAATCTGCCATGTTTGTTTGAAGGCTACATAAGAAAGTTATTGAAACTGTAGCAAATTTACGGGAATAATAATAAAACTTCAAGAGGAAGAAACATAAAATAAAATTTTATTTGATTAAAATATCTACGCATATACCAACAGGACTAACAGGGCCATAAAATATTTTTTGAAAAATTTGTAGTTTTTGGTGCAGTTAATAATCGAAATGGAATACAAAAGAACTATTCTTAGAATTTTGTCTGTCTGTGTTCGCATAACGTTCAAAACCCTGGATGAATTTTAATAAAATGAGAGGTATAGGATTATTTTTCCTGCCAGCAGTATATTTGCAACAGTACTTACTACAATAAATTTTAGAATTTTATATACATTTTATAATTGTATCCAGGGATGGGGAACTCTATATAAGACCACCTTTGATAAATTTTTTAGTCTAAGGTCGATTATCTTATAACAATCATAAATTATTTTATTCTTATGATCAAAAATAAACCAAAGATATTTAAATATTCATTTATTCAAAAATATTGAATTACAGAAAAGAAAAGACAAATATGTTCTTCGTACACAAAATCCGATGAATGTTTGCTTATTTATAGTAACAAACTAGCTGTGTCCGCAGTAGTATATTTGTGTACCTTCGGTGACACTTTTTTCATACAAACCAATGCTCCAAGGGCGTGGCATATTTTGCTCCCGCCCACTTTTTGTATTAACCAATCAGAAGAGAGCAATTGTCATTTATTTTCTATGTTAGTCAATCAAAGGAGAGAGAGATACAGATAGAGAGAGGAAGAGAGAGAGACAGATAGTGAGAGGAAGAGAGAGAGAGGAAGAGACAGGCTCTAGAGCTCCGCCCACTTTTATGAGAGATCATCAACAATTTTTGATAATTATGTTTCTTTATGTGTTTTTTTGTAGTTTTGAGGGTTGATTTTGTATGTATGTATATGAGAAAATTCCAATTGGAATTTTTTGTGTGTTAAACACCTGCATTGGGAAATTGTGTATGATTTTAGGTAATGAGAATGATCGTTGACAATGGATATTTTTGTGGGTGTGTGTTTTAAGTTTTGAAGGTTGTTCAGGCTCTAGAGCTCCGCCCACTTTTATGAGAGATCATCAACAATTTTTGATAATTATGTTTCTTTATGTGTTTTTTGTAGTTTTGAGGGTTGATTTTGTATGTATGTATATGAGAAAATTCCAATTGGAATTTTTTGTGTGTTAAACACCTACATTGGGAAATTGTGTATGATTTTAGGTAATGAGAATGATCGTTGACAATGGATATTTTTGTGGGTGTGTGTTTTAAGTTTTGAAGGTTGTTTTGGTTATAGTTAGAAGATTTTCTTTGTTTTTGGGGTTTTATACTAACTGGTTGTTTAAATTGATTAGTTTGGTGTGTGTGTTTTTAAGACGTGATTAATATTAATGTAGCTGATTGCTTTTAGTTTTAGGGGTGGATTTAGTTTTTGATATTTGTATATTGTTAAAACTAAAATGAAGTTTGTGTCTCTTTTTTTCTTTTCTAAAAGGTGATTGGTGATGAGTAGTGGGTAGGGAAAATAATTATCATATATTTTATATTAGTGTGTATTAAAATTTGATTTTTCTGTTGCTTTCTATTTTACTTTGCTTTCTGAATGGGATTTTCTAATTGGAAAATAACTGATGTTAAAAAATATATTTTAAATTGGTTTTTGAAATATATTTACAAGATTTTTAAATTGGAAAATAATTGGTATTCCAAATGGTTTCTATATTCTTTTTATAATCAAATATGTCTCTCTTGAGATTACTAAGTACTTTTGAGTTTACAGTGTTTGCTTAAGGTGTTTTACTACCAATTTTTTAGTCAAACTAAATGTGCATTTATAATCTTTCAAGGACAATTTTTATGAGTAACAATAATTTTTTCCAATGCTCAAAACACACCTTAGAAAAATTTAAGATTTCTCTGTAGGCAATAAGATAGTTAAAAAAAAAAAAAAAGTACAAATCCAAAAATGATGACCACCTACTTATTTCCTAAAAGAAAAAAAAACATGAAACTATTTAAAATAGAAAGAAAAAAGATACACATAATTCATATTTATATATTTTTGTATTTCATTTATTATCCATTCGTAAATATAACCTATGGATTTTTACATCAGTCTTAATTTTATCTTTCATTTTTTGTCCAATTTCATAACAGAGCCGTGTCAATTCAATTTGTATGTCTTTTTCCTGTATCCCATTTATTTCACACAACTGAATATTCGTTTTGTTTAAAGCAGAGCAAGTCGGTATATAATACTCGTAGTAGAAATGAAGTATTTGTTTACGCAGAATACTGTTCCAACATAATATTGATGTTAAAAATATTCCAATTCGAGTTAATGATTTCCAAGTATCTGAATCAATTTTTATTTTATAAATTCCTTGTTTAACAACTAAATAACATACACCTCTTTTGTGATGAAAACTGTAATGCACGTCCGTATCAATTTCATTATCAATAAGATTTATTGAATTTAAAAAATCACTATGATTCAGCATGTTGTGGATATACTCCTTGTAGCTCATTAAATGTAACCACTCCTTTCTATCCAATCCAATAAACTGCTTTTGCTTATAATGCAGCCATACAATCGGTTTAAAGCCTAATGTTGTAGAAAATCCACATGAAATCTTTAATTTTAAATTAAGGAAGTATTCAAATTCAAACACAACATCATATAACTGAGACTTTCGTCTTTCACCATGCTGCAACAAATTTTTTAATCTATTCTCCATACTCATTGAAATTAAAACATAAACTGACGTTTGTTTCATACTTTAAATATCTTTATATTAAGAAAACATAATAAAACAGTATAACTTAAAATAAAAGTATTTAGTATATTTCCTCCAGTATAATCTCAAGTTCAGGTGTTACATTGGTAATTCGTATGTTGCTCGTTTTATTTCATAATAACCGGTAATATTTTTAAACATGAATAAACATGATAACAACGCTAATAATTATTATTTTATTTCTAATTGAAATCACATTAGTGTTAAAGAATAAAATGAAGAGCAGGTGTAATATTGATAGTTCAGTTTAAACTTAGCTAGCTATGTATGTAGCATATTTATTTCATAATAATCAATAATATTTTAATTTTTAAGCATGAACGATCATGATTTAATCAGACTACTAAGAATTAAATCTTTATTTTATGATAATAGTTTACACTGAATATATAAACATGAATGAGCATGATCATCCCATACGTAATTATTTCATTTCATATCCTAATCACGTAATGATTGAAGAAATGAAATGTGTGCAGGTGTTGTGTGTGTGTGTGTATTATAATTTAGAATTTGGTCCTTTTTTAATTCCTATACACATACATGCACATAGGTTACAAAACTAAGGAAGAACAAGTATTAGAAAATAGGAAGAAATAACACACAAAAGAAAAAAGAAGGTAGAAATAAAAACAAGACATTTGATTTTTGTGGGTTTTAAAAGGAATAATATTTTTAAAATAAATAAATAAATATCTCTGGTACCAAGAATTTGGGTATCATTTACACACACACATTAACCAATGAATTCATTCACAATGTTGTTTTTTTTTCCTGTTGTGCTATTCATCATAAAAATTAAGAGTTTAATATAGATTCATCATAAATAACCAATTATATTTTATTACCTATTTTATTATAATCTCCAAAAAAAAAAAAAACCAAGATAGTGAATATTTTCATTTTTATACGATATATTTTTATTTTTTAGTATTTTTTTTATAAATATTTACATAAGACATTTTATTACAAAATTTCGTATGAAAAATTATTAATAATATATTATAAAATAAAAAATGAATAAAATAAAATTTAGTATATTTATTTAATTTTCTTTAACATTGAATATCTTATTATATAGATCTATTATATTTAACACATTAGTTTTTCTAATGTGAAAGTAAGTACACCTACATGTGTCTGGACCTTCCATACAGCTTTCGGTGTACCAAGGGCAACATGCGAAATGACCTCGATTGACATCCTCTTCTCCATCTCCCACACCATATTCCTTATTTTCTTCCAGCATTGAAATAAAAAAATCCACGGCCTCTTTATGTTCATATAACAAAATTTCTTTAAAGTTATTTAAGAAATTTTCAATTGTTATACAAAGTGGGGTCATATTGATTCTTTCTTCGTTTCTTCGTTTCGCTCGATGGTACTTTGGTGAGTAATAGATATTTACGATTTTTATGCATAAGTTGGGTGCATGAAAATTTTCAATAGATTTTTTATATTACACCATATTTCTTTACAACGAATGTTGTTATCTCTTTCACTCCCTCACTTTAACATTTGTGTTTTAATTTCTAAAGAATTGATGTAATAATTTACTCCACCTTTACCTTTTCTTTCTTTTACTTCTACAAGATCCAATATTACGGTTAGATTTTATTTCAATATTGAATTTGACTATCTCTTTTCCTCATATTCATACCTATGATTTTTATCAATTTTATTTAAAGATAAATAGGTGGAAATATTTTTAGAGTATTATAATAAAAAAAGAAGTCAAGCTGTTAAGTTAAAAAAAAAAATGGATTCCACCAAAAATTTAATTAAAAAATTTAATGGTCTTAATAATAAAACGATGATACACATCAAGGATCTCAAAATTTCATCCAAATACCCAATCATAAATGCAAAACGGGTGACAACCAAATATGGTACTTGTCTGCAGATTGAGCTGGACAACAACATCATGTTTTTACCAAACCGATACAATTCACTCACCGATGAGGAGGTTAACGCGTTGTGTACTGGAATATATTGCGTGGGAGAGGGAGAGAAAAATTTATTTTTAAATACCTTCGATGAGGTTGTGCAATTTATACCTAATGCACAGTATCCCATCTGGGAATAAATTTTTAAAATATTTAATCAAATAAAAATTATATAATAAACCAAGCAAAATAAAATATACACATAGTTTCAAAGATTTAATTTTTTGTCGTTTAATTTATTTCCATTTCGTTATTTCATACAGAAATTTGAGACATAAATGACCACAGTTAAATGTATTATACTTCTGATATTGATTGTAGTTGTATTTTATATTTTTTCCTAAATATTTAACTAATTCTAATGGAGGATGTAAATTTCCAAAGCTGTCGAAATATTCTTTTTGCTGATTGTTTTTGTAATATGCCACCCAGTGTGTTCCAGGTCCTGATGATAAATCTAAATTGATGATACCACATTCTCTTTTCCTCGGTCGTTTTGGTAGTGTATCCAACATAAATACTCCTCTAAAGTGTGAAATATTGGTTGAAAATTTTCTCAAGTCGACATCCGTTAATGGTCTATCAGGTAGCATTTTTAAAAGTTTTTTGGATTTTTATCGTAAACCAATCCATATCCCTTCTTATATGGTTTTAGGTAAAGACCCTTCCCCATTGCTACAGGTTCCATAATTTTATTATGTCTTGTTGCCTCATCAAGTTGATGTTTGGCATTCCTTGCAGCATTTACAGCTTTTGCTATAGCAGCACCTCCACTCGCTAGGCTTCCAATTGCACTCAAGGCAGTAAGAATTGGAATTATAGGTAATACCCCACCAATTTTTGGGACATTAATTATACGTGGTACAATAACTTGAGACTTTTTCCCCTTAAACGATCTGTTAATAGCTTTACGAGCAATCTTAATAGCAGAATTAATATCTTCAGGTTTTTCCTTTTTTATTATTTTTGTTGCATTTTTTATTGATGTAATGAAAAGCTTTCTTCCATTTGAATTATTTCTTTTTGAAGGTTTTACACACGCCTTTTTTTTCATCCCCAAACCAAATTTGGTTTTAGCTTTCATCGTGTTAGTAACTAAATATGCAAACGATTTCTCGGCAAGACTACTGTCTTTTGACCAAACTCTTTCCCAAGCTTTATGTTCAAGAATTTTATCCGCTTGATGTCTTTTCTTTATATCCTTACTTTTGGAATAAGCTATATCGTGATCCTTACAAGCAACATCCAAAGGGTTTATTCCTCTGTCACCTCGATCTAGACGTTTCTTTAGTTTCGTTCCAGGTCCACAATATTGATAGCCAGGAAGATGAATTTCAACAGGCAAGGAGTTTATTATATTATCTACTAAACCTTCTCCAATGAATGTTTTGTTATAATTAACTTCCTGGTTATATAGTATAACCATTTTATTCTATAATAAGTACTAAAATAAAACATTTTTTTTATTACATTCAGTTATAAAAATGCGTTTAGTTAAACAACATAAACAAATTTTTGTTCGCAATATTGATACTTCTTCGAGTGTCAACCCCAAAACAAGACATAGTTCCTTATTACCTAATACTATTCGCGCGCTTATAGTTGGTCCTTCAAACTGTGGAAAGACTAATGTTATGATAAGCTTGTTAGAAAGTCCTAATGGTCTTAAATTTAAAAACATCTACTTATATTCAAAGTCACTATACCAACCAAAGTATGAATACTTGAGGAAGCTAATATACCCAATTAGAGGGATGGGATATTACACGTTTTCAGATAATGAAGTTGTAATATCTCCCAATGAAGCTAAAAGCAACTCAATAATGATTTTTGATGATGTTGCGTGTGAGAAGCAGAATAACATACGCGCATTTTTTTGCATGGGTCGACATAAAAATGTTGATTCTTTTTATTTATGTCAAACTTATACAAGAATTCCTAAGCATTTGATTAGAGACAATGCTAATGTTATTATAATGTTTAAACAAGATGAAACAAACATGAAACATGTTTATAGAGATCATGTTTCGAGTGACATGGATTTTAAGAAGTTTCATGAAATTTGTCAAGAATGTTGGAAGGATAAATTTGGATTTTTGATGATAAGTAAAGATGATGAAATAAATAATGGGCGCTACAGAAAGCTATTTGACTATTTCATAACAATATAAAGTACTTCAATCAGCACATATATTTTAGTGCTAAACCTAGTTTTAAACATACTATAACAACTTTTTTAGTGAAATAACCTATCTCGCTCTATAAATTCGGTTTATTTTTTGTTGTGTTTTATCAACTTATTTATAAAACTACATAGAAGAGCTAAATGAAAATGGATGAAAAAGTTTTAAAGGAATTGATAAGGACAAGAAATGTATTAAAGAAAAAGTTACGCAGTATAAAAATTGATGACGTAGATACACAAGAACAACTTAAAGATACATTTAAACCTATAACAGATCCCCTAAAAACAATTATTAATACTCATATCTCTAACTTTAAAAAAATACCGAAAACAGAAAACCATGAATTTCAAACAGAAAATAAAAATATTAGAAGATTACCCTTTAACAAGTCACAATTCAATTTAGAGACAAGTACCCCAAAGAAAGTTATAGAAGAAACATCATTTAAGAAAGGGATATCATTTGATGCTATTCATGATGATAATGGTGATGATGATGATAAATAATGAAGAGTCTTACAATGACTTATCAATTTTGGAAAATAGAAATGAGTTAGATACTCTCTATGGTCCTCATAAGGGTCTTAATAATGAATGGAAATTCGGTGACAGCAACATCAAAATAAGCAAAGATAAAATTGAAATTGGAAATCAAATATGGGCTCTAACACCAGGTTTGTTCTCCTTAATGTTTCACAAAACACCAGAAAACTATGACAAATCTGAACTAGAAATCTACAAAAATATACTAATCAACACTAATGCTCACAGGAGAGACTACAAATCTGCTGGTCCAATTAAAGGAACGAGAGGATATAAGTACAAACATATTATTAGAAAATTGTTTAAAGAAAAAAGCGAGAGTAGTTTGGCAATACCATCACCAATTTCAAGAAAGGGTAATTACACGGGAAATGGTTTGATGAACCTAAACTCTCATAAACCAAACTATATATATTGGGATGATCCAAATGAGTTGGTAGATCGACTTAGACTATTACTCGCATCGCAAGGTGCAGGCCACACTAATCATAACAACGAGATTGTATCAATTATTGAAGAATTGTATGAAGCAAATATAATTGAAAAATAGTCTAATAGAATCATGTCCATCGATAAATTCGGACACTACCTCAATGATACAAGCGATAATATTTCAATGAAAAATGTATCTAAAGTGTTGGGGTTTTTTATGGATACAACTAACAACATTGACGTACAAAGCAAGAGGATTAAAAATGCGGCGAATGCTTTGGAAGACAGTGACGCTATCAATAAAATGTTTTTGCAATCTCAAATTACAAAATCTGGAGAAGAAATAGTTATACATTTAAAAGGAGTTATTGATGAAATTCATGAGAAAATTAATGATATAAAATTACTTTTTGATAAACAAATTGAAAAGTTAAGTAAACAAATTTATGAAGTACAAAATCATACATTCATATCAATGAACGAAAGTGAAGAAATAAATAATACCTTGAAGAATTACGAATACGAATCTATATAAAATACTAATGAGAAGAATATAAATTCCTAGGGATATGGTTATATCAGTTGCTTTAAATGTATCAACTGAAAACAATCCAATTCGAAAATAATGACAAGCTTAAAAAGAGACTTAGTAAATGAGCTACATAAACAAGCAAGAAAAAATTTTAGACGTCGAAGAGTTGTGATGAAGGGTATAGATGATCTTTGGCAAGCAGATTTAGTTGAAATGGGGAACTATGCCTTATATAATAAAAATTATAGATATCTGCTAACTGTAATTGATACATTCTCAAAATATGCTTGGGCTGCACCACTTAAAAATAAAACTGCACTAGAGGTGACGCAAGTTATGAGAGGAATCTTCAAATTGGGTCGGATACCGAAAAACTTGCAGACCGATGATGGCAAAGAATTTTTCAATAAACATTTTGCAAATCTTATGAATGAATATAATATTAATCACTACTCAACATTTAGTAGAATGAAAGCGTCAATAGTAGAACGATTTAATCGAACATTAAAAGGAATGATGTGGAAAGAATTTAGTTTTAATGGTTCATATTATTGGCTTGGTATCTACAAGGATTTAATCGATACATATAATAGAAAAGTACACAGCACTATTAAAATGCCCCCAATTAAAGTCAATTCTACAAATGAATATAAATTATTAAATACAGCCTACAACCACATAAAAATTTACAAAGTATCTAAATTTAATGTAGGAGATTATGTACGCATTAGTAAATATAAACACATTTTTGAAAAGGGGTATACCCCAAATTGGACAACCGAAATTTTTAAAATTAAAACAGTTAAAAATACATATCCAACAACATACCTATTGGAAGACTATCGAGGAAATCCTATTAAAGGTGGATTCTATGATGAAGAACTTACCAAAACTCAATTTTCCGATATATTTCTAGTTGAAAAAGTTCTTAAAACTAGAGGAGAGAAAGCATATGTAAAATGGTTGGGATTTTCAAATCAACACAATTCTTGGATTAATAAAAATGAAATATTGTAATTTTAAGAAAAATAAAAAAAAAAAAAAAATGTATTTAGTAAGTTTTTATATCCAAAATAGAAAAAATAAAACGAATAAATAAACCAGTATTGTGCCAAGTTTTCTTTATTTACATTTTAAATGTCATAATGTCAATAACGTTAAGTTTGAACTCTACGTCATCGGAGCTAACAGCTAATTACTTTCCTCCAATTTGTTTGAATGGGGATTATGAGTGTGCTTTAACTGACTTTCATTCCTACAACAGTATTCCAAATGTGGACATATATAACAATCATTTTCATATAGGTGATCATCTAATTGAAATACCAATTGGATCTTATGAGTTAAATGATATAGCTGATTACATTAAAGAACAATACAAAAGTCATAGTTCAGAAAATGAAATTGA
The DNA here is from genome assembly GCA_949628195.1 of Phasia obesa. NCBI lineage: Eukaryota > Metazoa > Arthropoda > Insecta > Diptera > Tachinidae > Phasia > Phasia obesa. Next base: position 11,865 of record CATIVE010000556.1, read on the forward strand.
TATAGAAGCTAAAAACACCACGATGCAAGTTAGAATTAGAAGCTCGAAAGAGCATATATATTTTAATAAGAGCAATACTATTGGAAAACTTTTAGGATTCAATAAAAAAGTTTTACATGCTAATGAGGATCACTACTCAGATCTTCCAGTTAACATATTCAAAGTCAATCTCTTGCGAATTGAGTGTAATATAGTAGCAAATACTTATATGAATACTTGTCCATCACATACACTACATGAGTTTGGGATTAACGTACCACCAGGGTATAAAATTGATGAGAATCCGAGAAATCTTATTTATTTACCAGTGAACTGCCGAGAGATAAGCTCACTAACTTTACGTGTAGTTGATCAGCACGGAGATTTAATTAATTTCCGAAAAGAGCAAATCACAATTCGAATACATTTAAGGGCGACTAAATAATGATAATATACAAAAACAAAATAACATACGCACCTAAAATATTCTTGCAACCTAAATCTCAATTAAAGAGGTCATTACAACGAAGCAATCTATCTCAAGCGAATAAAAATTTTCTTAGGTCTCTGAAATTTATATTGAAAAAATAATGTCTTCAATATTAGATGTTCTTGATAAACCCTTATCGGATGAAAGTATAATTAAAAAGGATTACCACACATATACACCATACCTACAATCTTATAATAATAATGATGAAATCCGCATTTCAATACAAAATCAAGATTTATATATTCTACCTAGTGAAAGTTTTATATACGTAGAAGGCTGTATTGTAGATGATAACAATAAAAAATTTGAATCTTCTTCATCCAATTTTAAGGTTAAAAATAATTTTGTTGCATATCTCTTTGATGAAATTCGATATGAACTTAATGGTATTGAAATTGATCATACAAGGCATTTGGGGACTTCAAGTACAATAAAAAATTTAGTTTCTTTATCACCAACAGAAAGCATTGGCATGCACAATGCTGGATGGAACAAAATTGATAATGTTAACCTTATAAATGGTTATTTTAATTTCTATGTGCCTCTTAAAATTCTTCTAGGATTTGCTGAAGACTATAATAAAATCATATTAAATGGTAAACATGAGTTAATTCTTTTGCGCAACAAGAATGATGGAGATCTTTTGTATTCAAGTGTTTCCACTGACAAAGCCAAATTGAGAATTTCAAATATTTCATGGAGAATTCCCCATGTACAACTATCCGATCTAAGTAAATTGAATATGATTAAATTAATTAATGCTGGTGCTTCTATACCCATGGCATTTCGTAGTTGGGATTGTCATATTAATCCACAACTCAATGTAGGAACTAGTCATATTTGGAATGTTAAAATGGCTGCAAATAGAGAACGCCCCCGTTTCATTCTAATTGCTTTTCAACATGAAAATAAATTTGTACATTGTGATTTAACTAATTTGAAAGTGCATTTAAATTCATAATCATATCCTTACGATGATCTAAATATAAAATTTAAAAATGAACGTTATGCTGTTTTATATGATATGTATCTAAGATTTCAACAAAACTACTACTTTAAGGAACCCCAACCACTTCTCACATCACAAGAGTTCAAAAACCAAGCACCAATAATAGTAATAGATGTCAGTTATCAAAACGAATCTATCGGTAGCGGACCTATTGATATAAAAATTGAATTTGAAACCGCTACTAACATTCCTGCTAATACATCAGCTTACTGTATTCTCATTCACGATCGCATAATAGAATATATACCATTAAAAGGACAAGTTCGTAAAGTTTTGTAAATTGTAAAATATGAGAGATAATATAATTTTCGTCGACTTGCAAGGTTTTAAGGATAACTATAATAGATTCATTGCAAAGGAAATAGCAATTGTTTTCAATTCTAAGGAACACAACAATTTCATCATAAAATCACCATTCGATTTTAAATACTTATCAGCAAAAAAGCAGCAAGAAGCGAATTGGTTAATAAGAAATTACCATCATCTGAATTGGAATGATGGATCAGTATCTTTCGGGAGTGTATGCAAATTTCTAAAAGATAATGTAAAATATTCGAAAATCTATATTAAGGGTGAAGAAAAAAGAAAGTGGTTAGAAAAAATGCTACAAAAAAGAGTTTTTAATATTGAAGATACTGGGTGTAAAAGCTTCAAACAGATGGCATTAAATTATCCAGAATATCATTATTGCAGTTATCACAGCTATGGTGTTTGTGCTTTAAGGAATGCTCTTTTACTTGAAAAAAGAAAATTTACATTAAAATAAAAACACATGTCCTTTATTTGTTTGTAAAATATACATATTTTTATTTATAAGCATATACATATATATATATATATATATATATATATATATATATATATAAAGGTTTTTATTTGTATATTATAAGAAATAATGAACTTATAAATAGAATATTTACATATCATGTGCTTAATGCTATTTCTTATAACTAAAGTTAAATAAATAAAATATATATTAAAAACAAAAAAAAAACTTCCTATTAATAGTAAAAAATAAATTAATAAACTTACAGTAAAACAATATTTTTTATTTACATATCAAATTACAATTGGCGAAAGATAAAATTAAGACTGATGTAAAAATCCATAGGTTATATTTACGAATGGATAATAAATGAAATACAAAAATATATAAATATCAATTATGTGTATCTTTTTTCTTTCTATTTTAAATAGTTTCATGTTTTTTTTCTTTTAGGAAATAAGTAGGTGGTCATCAATTTTGGATTTGTACTTTTTTTTTAACTATCTTATTGCCTACAGAGAAATCTTAAATTTTTCTAAGGTGTGTTTTGAGCATTGGAAAAATTATTGTTACTCATAAAAATTGTCCTTGAAAGATTATAAATGCACATTTAGTTTGACTAAAAAATTGGTAGTAAAACACCTTAAGCAAACACTGTAAACTCAAAAGTACTTAGTAATCTCAAGAGAGACATATTTGATTATAAAAAGAATATAGAAACCATTTGGAATACCAATTATTTTCCAATTTAAAAATCTTGTAAATATATTTCAAAAACCAATTTAAAATATATTTTTTAACATCAGTTATTTTCCAATTAGAAAATCCCATTCAGAAAGCAAAGTAAAATAGAAAGCAACAGAAAAATCAAATTTTAATACACACTAATATAAAATATATGATAATTATTTTCCCTACCCACTACTCATCACCAATCACCTTTTAGAAAAGAAAAAAAGAGACACAAACTTCATTTTAGTTTTAACAATATACAAATATCAAAAACTAAATCCACCCCTAAAACTAAAAGCAATCAGCTACATTAATATTAATCACGTCTTAAAAACACACACACCAAACTAATCAATTTAAACAACCAGGTAGTATAAAACCCCAAAAACAAAGAAAATCTTCTAACTATAACCAAAAACAACCTTCAAAACTTAAAACACACACCCACAAAAATATCCATTGTCAACGATCATTCTCATTACCTAAAATCATACACAATTTCCCAATGCAGGTGTTTAACACACAAAAAATTCCAATTGGAATTTTCTCATATACATACATACAAAATCAACCCTCAAAACTACAAAAAACACATAAAGAAACATAATTATCAAAAATTGTTGATGATCTCTCATAAAAGTGGGCGGAGCTCTAGAGCCTGAACAACCTTCAAAACTTAAAACACACACCCACAAAAATATCCATTGTCAACGATCATTCTCATTACCTAAAATCATACACAATTTCCCAATGCAGGTGTTTAACACACAAAAAATTCCAATTGGAATTTTCTCATATACATACATACAAAATCAACCCTCAAAACTACAAAAAACACATAAAGAAACATAATTATCAAAAATTGTTGATGATCTCTCATAAAAGTGGGCGGAGCTCTAGAGCCTGTCTCTTCCTCTCTCTCTCTTCCTCTCACTATCTGTCTCTCTCTCTTCCTCTCTCTATCTGTATCTCTCTCTCCTTTGATTGACTAACATAGAAAATAAATGACAATTGCTCTCTTCTGATTGGTTAATACAAAAAGTGGGCGGGAGCAAAATATGCCACGCCCTTGGAGCATTGGTTTGTATGAAAAAAGTGTCACCGAAGGTACACAAATATACTACTGTCCGCCACTTCGTCAGCGTCCTTCAATATTTTGTTCGATTTTGCTTTGAAAGCAATCCACACAGAGAAGTAAGACTCAGGCAATTAATGGCTATATTAACTGTGTTACTTCCTTTAGAAAGGGTTAGTAGTAGATAAGACAGATTGTTAGTGCGGTAGTAAAGCTTCGCAAGCGCTTCTGGTGTTCTTTAGGCGAATTAGTTTGAAGCTAGCATAGCCAATTAATAATTATTTTAATTCGCCGGCGATTTAGTGCTATGTGGTAATACCGGCATTTTCCATTCCGCCTTAAGATATGCTACGTATTAGTTTATGTATTTTTTTATTTTATAAAAAGTAAAGTATTCATATCCGGTTAGTTCAACTGCGTACTTTCACTGCTTTTTCTCCTTTATCTAATAGCCCATTCAGGCTGCCACGAAATTAAGCATTTTCGAGCTGAAATTACGAACGAAATCTAAAGTGTTCATACTGGGCTTTCGCTTTCGCAAACAGCTGATCACGTTTAGTTACACTTGTATAATTTAATTATTTTGCAAAAAGCCTTCGCACAACACTTTCGTATTGATTTAAAATATATATAAATATTAAAAACAACACTACAAAAAAATTAATGTACAATTATGTATATATTTCCATTATTTCATTTGGCTTTTAAATTCTTTTCAAACAAAACGGACTTTCAAGGTTGTAAATCTGGTCATGGTTGCAAAAAAAGTAGCTTTTTCTACAAAACCAGCGTTGTCTATCGTAATTTCAAGTTAATTTCGACGAAATTAAGTAGAATGAGTTAATTTGGGCAATGGTAAAATGTATGCGAAATTACGTAATTTCAACTTGATTTCGGCCGAAATCACAAAATGACTTAATTTCGTGGCAGCCTGAACGGGCTATAAGATATTTTTTCGGAAAAAAGTATCCTATATTGGGACCAGGATACTTAAGTACCTCCTCACACAATTTTGTTAAAATCCATCTAGTAGTTTTTACGTGATGTAAACGTAAACAAAAGCAGACAGACCGATATGAGTTACTATTTTATTATATTTATGTATAGATATGACAAATATTTTACATCCTTTTTAAATTATAGAGATCCCATTATCTCCATAATTTTAGTTTCTGAGAAGAACTACGTACTGCTCAAATAACTACGTACTGCACTAATTAACTACGTGCTGCACCGTCGCGACGCGTCGCCAATCCTCAAACTTATTTGAGGTTATGGCATTCAATTATGGGGCACTGCCTCAGCTATCAATTTAAAAAATTCAATTACGCAAAATAAGATCCCAACAAATAAATCGCATTTTTATTATAAAACGTTATGGATAATTAGCATAATATTAAATAATTAATATTTAAATTCCCAAAAAAATTTTATTAATAAATAAATATTCCACTGCTTGTGCAAACCTTTGGCAACACTTGTTATTCTTCGATTCTCTTGTGAGAACAAAAATTAACTTTCATTTCATTACACCTAACGTCTGCATTAAGTGACGGCAAAAAACCATCCAATTGTAGAAAGACAGTAAGGAAAAATAGAAACGTGGTTTGTTTGTTGGTGTTTTGTTGAAGCTTTAATATTCTGTAATATTAGTTATTCTATTAACATTAATACTTCTCATTGTGTTTTGTAGAATTTTATTCCTTATAGAGTTTATTTTGGCATCTCCAAAATTAGAAACAAACGATTGAAGTGTTGACAGTGAACAGGTCAACAAGTAGTGCGGACAAAAATAAAATATAAAAATAAAAACACAAAATAAAATTAAGGGTTGTTTAACAACAGCAACAAGCAATATTACTGCGTGTGCACAATACGCAGTAGCAAACAGTGCAGGTAGAAGCCGCGCAATGGCTGACGAAAACCTATGCACACACAAGCGAGCAAGGGTGTCTGGTGACTCTTCGTTCGATGATGAATCACGCCGCAAAGATAAAGCCATTGAGGAGCTTATCCAAAGAGTCGATATTCTCAGTAGGGAGAACGAGCGACTTACGAAGATTGTTGGGGAAATACAAGATACCCAAAAGAAACAAGAGTCAAGCGAAGATGATGGTGCGTTCGTGGAAGTAGTATCTTCCAGGAATCAACAAAAAAAAAACAACAAAAAGAAGAGAAGGGTTAGAGTTTTATCAACTACTAAAAATCCAGAAAATTTGGTTCTTGCTAACGCTGAAGTTAGCATGGACACCATGGAGATAAACATGGAAAACTCCACCCGAACAAAGGACGACGATGCTGCCAAAACTACATCAAACATAACCAAAGAGGATAAGAAGCTGAAGCCGAAAAACAACAACAACAACAAAAACAACAATGTAAGTAATTTTAAGCAGATACCTGTTATTACTACTTATAATATAAATATTAAGTTAATCACTAATATTATTGACAAGGCTCTTGGCCACACAAATTATAATATCAAGATAATGGGCAAAAATGCCACAAATATAGGGGTTTGCACTCTCGCGGACTTTGAAAAACTAAAAGTTTTACTCAAGGAACAGGGGGTAAACTACTATACATATACGCCAAAGGGCATGAGACCGTATGCGGTCCTTATAGAGGGCCTATCACGAACATATTCTGTAGAAGATGTGACCAACTATTTAAATAGTCTTCAGATGAAGATAAACATAGTTGGACTTAACGATCTAGGGAATGATAGATGGCTCTTACGGCTATCACGGGATTCCGATGTATCGGCCTTTAATGAGGTACGATACATTTTACGCTGCCGTGTCAGCATGAAAAAATATAGAAGGAAGGGGGGCATAACCCAATGTTTCAACTGCCAGAGGTTTGGGCATACTTCATCAAATTGCCAGATGCCGTACCGTTGCGTCAAGTGCGGCGAATCCCATGGCCCAGGAAAATGTAGCGTACCAGCTAGAGAAGATAATACTACCTTTAACTACCTTTAATATTACCTTTGTTAGGAAAGTTGGGCTTCCCGTAAAATGTGTTAACTGCGGAGTTGAAGGACACGCAGCTAGCTCAAAACAATGTCCACATAGGATTAAATTGATTAGGAAAATTGAGGCTAAAGAAGCATCTCGAGTAGAGCCTGAGAGACCTCGCCGTCCCGTTAGTAGCGGCCTTAATCCTGGAGTGTCGTATGCATCTGCTGTGGCATCCAATCTTCCAATGAGGGGATTAAATAACCCATCTAATACTTTTGGAACGGCCTTGAACAGCGCTGAACCAACCCTAAAGGGCGCAATGGCCTAGTTTGTGACGATAGACAACGATTGCAAACGCTTCTTTGACGGGGGCTTGTTGAACTGCATTGGCAAAATTGGAGGATTTGCACGTGAATACTGTTGGAATATAATTATAACAACTTTGCATTTTATATACTTTGTTTATATAAATAGTTTTTGAATTTAAATAAGTAGCATTTTGTTTTTGTAACAAATTGAAAAATAAATTATATTAATAATTTTCTTTAGTCTTCAAATAAAACCGAAATATAAAACGACATTTTCTACAGGTTATGGGCCATTAAAATTTAGAAATGTACTCAAGAGAAGAAATAAAGGCTACCGTCAGCAAACTCAATGGAGCAAATTATTCTGTATGGAAAATTAAGATGGAATTAATCTTAATTAGAGAAAATTTGTGGGATATTGTTTCAAAACCAATACCCGCAGAGCCAGATGCAAATTGGATACAGAGGGACGGTCAAGCAAGAGCATGTATTGGACTAATGGTGGAAGATTCACAGCTGGTTTATTTAAAAAATTCGGGTTATGCTTATGATTATTGGAAAAATCTAAAAGATAATTACGAAAAACCATCTTTGAACACAAGAGTTCATATAATGAAAACCATATGTAAATTACAACTTGAAGATGATGAAAAAATGGAGGCACATGTCAATGAGATGCTGGCGCTTATTGATCAACTTGCCGTGATGGGTGATCCATTAAGTGAATCTTGGGCTGTAGCAATGTTATTAAGAAGCCTTCCTGATACATATGATCCCTTAATTGTTGCCTTAGAAGCTAGAAGTGAAGAACATTTAAATATTGCATTTGTAAAGGGCAAATTGATTGAAGAAGCAAACCGTAAGGTCCATAAAAGGACAGCAGCAGATATAACTGTCATGAAGGTTCACAAGGGAAAGCAACAGAATTATAATTCTAAGAAATGCTTTTATTGTGATAAGCCTGGCCATTTTAAAAAGGACTGCAGATTTTTTAAAGAAGCCATTGCAAAGAAGAATAAAATCAACATGACAACACATCCTAAGTCAAATATTAGTCATCAAGAACATTGTTTTTGGGTTGGTAAGAGCATTAAAGAGGACTGGTTTTTGGACTCTGGAGCCACTTGCCACATTTCTAATCAGAAATCTTTTTTTACGAGTCTAAATGAAAATCACGTTGAGTCAGTAAATGTTGCAAATGGTTATCAACTTCATTCCGAGGGTAAAGGTTCTGGAAAAATCGAAGTCCTTAAAGAAGATAACTTTAGTGAATCAATTTTTGTCAAGGATTTTCTAAACATTTTGAAGTTTTTGGTTCGGAAGCACATCACAGATGCGAAAAAAAGTTAGATAGAAAACCACAAAAACTGATCTTTGTTGGATACTCAGCAGAATCAAAAGCTCTTCGGTTTTTAAACGCAACGACCTTCAAAATCGTAATAAGTAGAGATTATCAAATACTAAAGTCTAACTCAATGGTAAAGGAACTAGAAAAATCGAGAACTGATGAAGTTGAAGTAAGTTTAAACAACAAAATTTCAAACGGAGATACTGAAATAAATGAAATCTCAATTCATAATGCTGACGATTATTATTCAGCTGATGAAGAATTTGGAAATATGACAACAACCCATGATACCGATGACCTAAAGATGACTTCTTATGCACAGGATAGTAATAATGTAGATCTCATTTCAAAACCTCAAACAAATTTGAGAAGATCAAGTCGATTGAAAGGTGCTTTGCCAAAAAGGTACGCAAATATGGTTAGAATTGTGGAACCTTGCACATATAAAGAAGCTATCGAAAGTAATGAAAAAGAACAATGGACTGAAGCCATGAATGATGAAATTAATTCTTTAATTAAAAATAAAACTTGAAAGATTCAGCCATTACCCAAAGGAAGAAAAGCAATAGGTTGCAAATGGATTTATAACATCAAGACAGATTTGAATGGAGAAACTGTCAAGTACAAGGCACGATTGGTTGCACAGGGCTTTAGTCAAAAATTTGGTGTCGATTACGACGAAGTTTTTGCTCCTGTTGTAAGGCAGTCTACACTAAGAATGTTTTTAACTATTGCTGGTTCGAACAACTGCAAAGTTAAACATTATGACATAAAAACAGCGTTTCTGAATGGTGAACTTGATGAGGAGATATTTATGCGTCAACCAATTGGCTATGAAAAGAATAAAAACTGTAAAGAAGTAATGGTATGCAAGCTACAAAAAAGTTTATATGGTCTTAAACAGGCAGCACGTTGCTGGAACACAAAACTGTTTGGTATATTTAAAAGGGAAGGATTTATTCAGGGCAATGCCGATCCCTGCTTATTTACAAAATGGGTTGGTAATGATTTTATTTACATTCTCATTTATGTAGATGATATCTTGGTAACAGCAAAAACGGATGAACAATTTATTATGGTTGAAAGAATTTTGGAGCACAATTTTGAACATTCTAAATTAGGAGATGCGAATTTTTACCTTGGTGTTAAAATTGAAAAATCGGGTGATGGTTTTTATAATATTCATCAAAGCCAATACATTGATTCAATTATTTTACGGACTAATTTAGAGGAAAGCAAAGTTTCAAAAATTCAAATGGATGTGGGATATATTGCCCAAGACAGAAATAATTTTAGAGTAATGGATAATAACGAAAAATATCAAGAACTTATCGGATGTTTGATATATCTCTCCGTTAACAGCCGTCCGGATATTTCAGCTGCAGTTTCCATTCTTAGTCAACATGTTGTACAGCCAGCCAAAGAAGATTGGATAGAAATGAAAAGGCTTATAAGGTATCTTAAAGGTACTAAGGATTTAAAACTAAAACTTGGTGGTAATCGATTGCAAAAACTTATTGGTTACGTGGATGGCGATTGGGCACAAAACCGAATTGACAGAAAATCATTCAGCGGCTATGTGTTTAAATACAATGGTGGATGTGTAAGCTGGTCCTGTCGTAAACAGCAATGTGTGTCGCTGTCGTCAACAGAAGCTGAATATATAGCACTAGCTGAAGCAGCACAAGAAACCTTATGGTTAAGGAAGCTTATTGAAGATTTTAAAATTCAGCTTGACGAACCCACAACCCTGTTTGAAGATAACCAAAGCTGCATTAAGTTAGTCGGTTGTGAAAAATTTAGCAAAAGAACTAAACATGTGGACACTAAATATCATTTTATACGCGATCTATTGAATAAAAATATCATGAAGTTGTCCTACTGTCCTACAGAAGACATGCAAGCTGATATATTAACTAAACCACTAGGATATATTAAATTTTCGAAGTTTAGAAGTTTGTTCTATTTGTATTAATTAAGGAAGGGTGTTGGAATATAATTATAACAACTTTGCATTTTATATACTTTGTTTATATAAATAGTTTTTGAATTTAAATAAGTAGCATTTTGTTTTTGTAACAAATTGAAAAATAAATTATATTAATAATTTTCTTTAGTCTTCAAATAAAACCGAAATATAAAACGTGATTTTTTACAAATACAGTGCAATTAAGGATGATGAGGGTAAATCTCGAGCCTTGCTTGGGATGCTAATGATGTTACAGCACAATGGCTAGGACAATCAAAATAATCTTCATCAACGTAAATTCAGTTGTCTCCAGACATAAAAGACACTATTTAAGACTGTTCTTGGACATACACAGACCTGACGTTTTGCTCGTCGCCGAGCATAAACTAAGTCCCAGTCATAACTTTGAGATTACAGGGTATATGACATTTAGACAGAATAGACAATCTGGGCAAGGGGGAGGAACAGCTGTTCTTGTTAGGGATACCCTTTCTTGCGAAAGAATAATCATTGATAGCGGGCCTATAGAAAACACGGCTGTGCGCATCCACAGGATAAATGGTGGCTCTATTACCGTAGTGTCATTGTATCGCAAACCAACTGCGACAATGTCTGCCGCTGACATTGGTCCTCTTATCGAACTGGCCAATACTGGCGCGGTCATAATTGGAGCCGATTTGAATGCTAGGCATCCATATTGGGGAGATTCTCTAACCTGTACAAATGGTCGGATTCTTCACGATGTACTATTGGCGAATCCAAACATTGAAATTCACCCAACTGATGGTCCTACTAGAACTACGGCCGTTTCCTCTTCTTACATAGATGTGATGATGACTTCTGTTGGCATGACCCCACTAATCACGGGAAATGGACTCAGAACCCTGGATTTTGAATCTGACCACAGTGCTGTCGAGGCTGTTTTCGGCATTGGAGATTGTGCTGGAAGAATACGACCGACTAGGTTTGATTTCGACAAAATGGACAGAGGCAACTTTAATAGGATTTTATCTCGAGAACTGGCTGGGTGCACGCTACCAGTGAATAGAAATGTAGCTAGGGAATATATTGACGAATGTGTCGAGACGATGAGTGGTGCCTTCCGTAGTGCTATGGAGCTTCCCACCCCTAAGATTCAGGTTGGGAATAGAGGCCTTCTAAGACTACCGCCTAACATGCTGCGTTTTATCGCGGAGAAAAAGAGGTTACGCCGTATAATACAAAGATGTGGGGACCTGTCGCGTCGTTCCATCCTAAAAGCAGACGTAAAAAACCTGGATAGAATCATACAGGGGGCCATTGCAGTTTTCGAAAGCGAACACTGGACCAGGACCCTAAGTAACATAAGACTGAATGACAGGACGTACAGATCTATTAAATCTGCGGCTGGTTTAAATAAAAATGTTGGCATCCATGACCTACTCACCATGGATGGCTCACTAGTATCCGAAGACACAGGAAAGGCGAATCTGCTAGCAGACCACTTCTTTGACATACACCAGTATGGACAGGAAGCAGGTCCTGACTCTTTTTCGACATCTGTGGCAAACAGAATCTCCACATTGCATGATGGGACTCCTATGATGACATTTGATGAAACTACCACTGCCGATGGCAGTGGGTTAAACCATCATAGTCTGGTTAGAGCAGAAACTATTGGCAATACACTAAGAAGAAGGCCAAACAAAAAGTCGACTGGTTGGGATGAAATTCCTGATTTAGTGCTAAAGAGAACTCGCCGAGATACCTGGAGATTTCTGGCAATATTAATGAACCATTGCATGAACTTGGGATACTTCCCCAAGGCATGGAAGAGAGCACTTGTAGTTCCAATACTGATCTGATCCGAGGCAGGCCGGCAATTATAGGCCGATCTCTCTCCTATCACCCTTTGGAAAGCTATTGGAACACTTTGTGCTTTCTAAAATAAAGGACAGAATATCTGACAATAATATTCTTCCAGACTGCCAATTCGGCTTCAAAGGAGGGCACTCAACCTCCCACGCGTTGATGGTCTTTTCAGACTATGTCTCAAGAGGCCTGAATAAGAGACATCCCACAATAGCGGTGAGCTTGGATTTCGCCAAGGCTTTCGATACCGCTTGGCAAGATGGTATTATTTTTAAAATGATGAACATGGGCTTCGAGAGGAGTCTATGCAAAATCGTTTCTAATTTTCTATCTGATAGAACATTTGGAGTTAGAGTAGGCAATACCCGGTCTGATGAAAAATGTGTCAGTGCTGGTGTACCACAAGGATCACTCTTAGGCCCAGTGCTCTATAATATATTCATGGCTAACATACCCAAACCCTCCGACGGTGATCTTCTGTTAACATATGCAGATGATATTCTTATTGCATCTTTCGGCCCTCTCGCTCGAAATGTGAACGGAAGAGTGAACAACTACTTGGCTCGACTGGAGCCATATTTTGCTAAATGGCGGCTTCATTTAAATATGAATAAAACCGAAGCAATTATAATAAAAGGCAGGCGTAAAAACTTGTACCCTAACAGCAGGGGTTTTATACCATCCCTTAGTATAGGCAATCAACTTATCTTGGTTTCGGATAGGATGAAATACTTAGGGGTAATTTTCCATGAGAATTTTGAGTTTTATCGACACACAGATTTTATTTTAGAACGTGCTAAACGCGCGTATGTCTCCTATCGAAGTATTCTGGGATATAGAGGGGGACTCGATGGAAGAATTCGATTTCTTGTCTATCGCCAAATAGTTCGACCTATTATATCCTACGTCTACCCAGTCTGGTCCAAGAATTCCTCTGCACAGATGGAGAGGTTAAGAAGGTGGGAGAGAAGAATTATGGTAGCTTGCCTTGGCCTAAGGTGTAGGCAGGCCGACTTGCAGGTCAATATATAAGGCAATAGGCTTTGATAGAATCGACGCCTACATGATGGGGTCAGGTATTAAATTTCTAGAGAGAGCTTGCTCCCTTGAGAACAGACTTGTAGGACAGTGCTTTGAAAGGGCTGGCAATATAGACACCATTAGACTGTCAAAATACATATCACCAGTAGACCTACTGACTTTAAACGGAGCTGGACTCCTTTATGAGAATGCAAACCTCCTATACTATCATAGGAGAATTAACACTTTAAATATAAGTAATCTGGTGTACAACACCGCTCAATAGGCCATAGGCCACATAGGTTATTAACTCTTTTGTAAATATTTTCTTTATTTTCTTTGTAAATATTCCTATTGTTATTTTCTAACTTTAAGATTACTATAAGATTTATCATTAAGTACAAATGCCTCCCTTTTTAATTTTTTTGGGGAAATTTTTAAGAAATGTATTATTTAACATAAAATTATCATTAATATTATTGTAAGCGGCCATGCTGCAAACATCTAAATAAAATAACTTGACAAGTCCTTATAAGATACAATAGTATGTAAGGAATTATAACTTAATAAATTAGTTTTAAGCAAACATGTAAAACCTTGGCTTTTTAAATAAATAAATAAATCGTAAATCGCAATCTTCTCCAAAATTATGAAAAATATTTCATGATAATCCGGCCTGAGCAACCAGTGAAATACGTATAGTAACTAGCTCTTTCCCCCCAATCAAAAAATTGCATTTTTATTATAAAACGTTATAGGTACTTATCATAATATTAAATAATTAAAACATTATTTTTGTCTAGCACTGGCTGGACTTAAAAACACTGTTGCCAGATTTGCTGATATCTCTGCATTTTGCTGATTTTTCATCGTAAGATTGGTTAGGTGATATTTGCAGATTTTCTTTCTCAAATTGTAAAGTTTATGAACTGACTGTGTTTAGATTACACACTTTTTTATCGTTGAATAGAAATTCTTCAGACGTTGAAACTTTACCACGGACATTTAAATAAAATTCAAAGATGATTAGAAATAAAACATCAGAACATATTTTATCTCTGCAAATCTCATTAGCTTTCAATCGAAGGCATTATAAACTATTTAGAAGCTCTATACGAACCACAAATAATTTATTTTGCATTAGTGAAAACGTAGAATATACAACTAAAATAATGTTAGACAATTTAAGTTAAAAAATTCAAGCATTTGAACAAGTGTTTAGCGAAGTTAGTCTTAATGAAACTAAACAAGAAGTCAATTGCAGGAATTTTATATAATAAAAACTAAAATTCTAAAATTAAATAAAACAAATTTTTTCATTACTTCAACCGAGGCACTCAATGCTAGTGTACCAGTCTGAGGGTAGCGAGTTCGATTCCCGCCAAAGACTTTAAGTGTTTTATGCAGACAAGCAAGAAGCTTCGTCTTCGTGTCTTTTAAAAAAAATATTACGGCCGTTGAATTCTTCAATTTTTGTGGTGGTCTTAAATATCGTATTTATGTAAAGATTAAACATATAATAAACATCATTAATAAATTATATTTATTGTTTCATTATATTTTATATGATTTTGTAATGATTTTCCTAAAATTTTACCACATTTTTTGCCGATTTAAAAAATGTTATCCAGATTTTGCCCAATTTTGAAGATTTTATAGGTAAATTTTCTGGCAACACTGCTCAGAAAGCATATTTTTTTATTTTAGACTGCAGATAATTATGTTTAGTTCAAAAATATTAAAGATACAAGAAGTAAAAAATGAACTCAAAAAAATTGATTTCGCAATAATTTCTGATAATACTGCCAAATCTCTAATCCAATTACTTAATTCTTCATATGTACTTATATTCAATTATTTGTCTGTAGCAATGCAATAAAACGTACCAAAACTTTGCCTTTACTGAACTAAATCTCGTGGTGGAATGTAACTTATTTTATCACGGATTACCCTATTAACTAAATACTATCTAATTCCGATAGTTAAATTTTTTTAACTAAAATTTCTATTAATTTCTTTAACTTGAGAAGCAGTTATTTTTAATTTTAATTTGACGACCACTGCTCTATATAAAGAAAATATAAGTATAAACCATATACATATGAAGCACTATAAAAGTAACAGTCTTAAAATTTGGTGTGGATTACTTTCGAAGCAAAATCGAACAAAATATTGTCAGGGCGCCTACAATATGGCGGGCACAACTAGTTATTAATATGTTTGAAAATTCTGATCGGTTTCAATTACATTAAATTACCACGACCCAAAATAGTACTGTATAAAACTTAAGAACCTTTTTTCTGTATTTAATCTTTGTTAGAGACCCCTGTGCGTTTAATAGCTTAATTCGAATAGTGTAGTGCATTGTCATTTGTTCTGAAGGCGACCGTTAAAGCAATGCATTGTACATTGTCATGATAACCAATTTTTTTGACCACGGTTGGCTTGCTAAACCCAAACATCACTGTTTTAGCAAGATGGCACCACAAAGCATACATCAGGTTAAAAAAATTCAGTTGTTTTATGAGACAACAGCACGAGGACCGTGCTCCGAATGGTGAAATTTGATGGTACATTGATGAGATAAGCATAGCACGTAACTCTAACGGAATTGTGCCGAAAAGGGACCCGTTAAGGAAGTGGTCTGCTTCGATATTCCCCCTACATTAAAATAAAAATAAATGAGATAAGCGAAGCATTTTTGCAAAATGTTGTTTAACAAAGGTGAAAATTATTAAATATATACTTCATTATTGAAATATAGCTTCTCTACTTCGGTATAAGCAAAACTGAATTTGTGTTTTTAAGACAATTTATTTCCCAATTTTAAATTTATCTACCTCTTATAATCCAAAAAAAAAATCATATATGCAAATTAGTTATTTCACAATTAATGCAAATATTTAAATTTATATTAGGTTACCACAATTGTTTGGCATTTGGCCTTTGATGTTTCTCAATCACTCGATATGATATGAAGACTTAACATATAAGTTAAAGCTGAACTTACCCGCTGCAATTTTTATCTTTTCTTCTTTAAAATTGAGTTTGTGTTTATATGGTGCAATTTTTATTGCAGCTATTTGTATGGGTGTACACATTTGTTAACATTTTAAACTTTACTCTTTAATCGAGTTTCCAGAGACATCTCTCCTGTTGGAAAATTATTTAACTGATTAAAAGTTCAAGCAACTTTTTAACCTTATATCAGCCATTGAAGCCGGACTAACAACCGAGTCCACACACCGACATTTGCTGATGATACGGTACATCCGTATTGATTGTATAGCATGGCCCCCTATTCGATTAAATAACCAAATGATACCTGGGCTTTAAAAAGTCAAATAACTCATCGGCACCTTACTTGAAAAAGCCATATACAATCAAAATTAATCAAAGTTGAAAGTTAAAAGCCAAAAACTCTACTTTGTAAATAATATTCTCTAATTTGTAAACAATATTCTTTAAACTTTGTTACACACCTTCTCAAACTCCCACAGCTTATACGAACTTCCTGAATAAACATCAATGCGCAACTAAATATACATAAATCTTAATTAAATGTATTACTACGTTTATTTAAAGAACCAACTACCAATGCAAGTATACCTCTTATACCACTACATATACGATTTATCTGATACAGCGGTTATTGTATCATTACATGTCAGACATAAAATAATTTTTTTTGCGAGAAAATATTAGAATGTAACAGATTAAAATGGAAGGCGGATGTATAACTTATAATAGCACTTGTAGTAGTGGATTTAGCCTTGAGACTGAGATCCTTTGTATTCGTTTTATGTATTAAATATTACGTTCATGGCAAAAAAATAAACAAGAGCAAAAATACTTTACTTACATTGACTCTAATAAAAATTAAGATGTTTTTCCCACTCACTAGCTTTTATAAAATGGGAAGAGATTCATTTATGTTGCTTAAAAAGAAGGAGTTCTTGGGTATACTGTTTATATATAAACAAAAAGTAATTACAACAAATGATTGCACTGGTCAACAAAGCTTTTGTCCTAGAGTAGTTAGTTGGTGAGTGATCATAGACCGTATTTTTCGAGCTGATTCCTGATCTGTACTTAGATTCTTTTACGTCTGGTTTCCTTGTGAAAACAGTGATCGATTTTACCAAGATATTTTACACATGAATAAACAGTACCAAAAAAAAAAAAAAAATCAGCATTGTTCAGTTAAAGTGGTTTTACATGACGTGTATTTGTCATTTGACTTGTCACTTATCCATGTGTAAATTCTATACACGTCGTGTGAACCCTTTCAAACATAACATGTGTATTTTCCATGTGTACAATACATCAGACATCCGGTAATGCCAACTTGATTTTTTGTTATTTTATCCTTTTGTGGTACCAAAAACGATAAAAATGTGGTAAAAGCACTAGGTTTGCATCTTTGCATCAGTTGTGGTTGGAAATAAAAAACTGTGTGGTGGCAAAATTGTATATTGTAGGTTATGTCACATGTAATTACACATGTACGTTTGAAAGTAAAAATTTAAAACCGTATGTAAAATGGCTATTTTGACAAACACATGGATTTACATATTGGTTATCAAACTGACAAATCATATGACAAATACACGCCGTGTAAAACCATTTTTAGCACTGAAAACGGTTGCTAAAAATACAAAAAAAATCCTAATTAACTACAAATTTTTAAAAAAATTTTAATTTACAGAGTATTTAACACAAGTTTGTTAATAGATTACAAAATCAAAGTATTTTAATAAACCATAAACATATCAGAAATATGGGGTCTTATTTATATTTAAATTGCAATTGCTCATTTCACAAGCTCCCTTGTACCGTTTAAAGTTTATTAAAATACACTTTAACCCAAGCAGCTTATGAGCAGGCTTTGAAATTGTAGAATTGTATCGTTTTTTACTCAAAAATTATTAATACTCAAAATATGTATAATAAATATTTTCAGAACCAACGTTACCATTTTTAGATTTTTCCTCTCAAATTTGGTAGATCTTTTTGGGATTTTTAGAATGGTAGGATATAGCTAATATTGGTAAGATTGAGAAAAAATATTACTTATCAAAAAGTTTTTATTGTAAAATCTACTATTTCTACAACATAAAGAAAATAGAAAAGCGCACAAAAACTAAAACTTAACTGATTAGAATCTTCGAGTTTGCCGGAGGAGATATGTATATATATATATATATATATATATATATTTCTTAAGTTCTAAGTCAGATAAATATTCTCACCATATAATTCCAGTCAGAAAGTTAATGTTTACAATATTTATATTCAAAAATAAATTCAATTTTTAACCAATTTAAAAAATAATTTGGTCATTAGTAACAATACTGAAATTGGTTGAAAAAATGAATAGCAATATTCAGTTTTTCATAGATGTCTTTTGGCTTAAAATTCTAAATATGCATTGATAAAACTTTTAATTCGAAGAAATTTTTGAATGAAATTAAAAATATTAAACTTTGCATTGTAGTAACTAACCGAAATTACTCTAAATTCGATTTTATGTGTGAAAATGGCAAACATTTACAAATAATTCCATAGTATTTTCTACGTAAAGTTTGACTGTATTGTTCCTAGTTTAAATATTTTGTAAGCTTTACAATTTTGCTCCCAATTTTTTATAATAAAATCATACTTTTAATAATTGCATGTGTATTCAGATAGCTTACATATTTGCATTCACATAGCTTATATATTTGTTGTAAATGATTATAGTAGATTAAAAAAAATGGTAGATTAATACTTTTAGCAACGGCAACATTGTTCAGAATAATAAAATTAAATTAAATCATGCATGGGAAGTAGTAATTAAAAATATAGTACAAAATAATTTTTACACCATTTGTAATTTTAATACAGATTGAATAAATTTGCGGTTTAAAAGCACTATAAATATATAACATTAAATATAAAATAAAATAAAATAAAGACACCAATGATTAAATATTACGAAGACTTTTATAATTTATTCAAATAAAAAACTTAGTCCCAGTTATGGTCTCGATACAATATTTTCAAAACATATGAAATGAAATTGTATATTTATAACAAATTTTTCAACAACTAACATAAACTATTAAAACCCTCGTGGTCCGCTTTGAGGAGCATGATTGACACTGTTTCAGCTATATACGATTCACTTCTATCTAGGTCGATTCAGCCACTCGATCAAAATGAGAAAAGCAACTCAATTATGATAAGTTGCCCCTATGGAGTGACTGTGAAGATGCCTTACATAGAAGATATCAGCATATTTCAGCTGAAGAAGCCTCTAATACAGTACCGAAGACTGATTGACCTACGCAAAGAAAGAATGACAACAACTCTGGAAAAAAGAACAAATCGTTTTCGTGTTAGGTTAAAACACAGCAGGAAAGCATTAAATGCATTTTTTGCAGGTCGTTTAAGCATTATGTTTGAAATTGTCCATCATTTTCAGCCATTCCTGTTAAACAAAGATTTGATTTTGTAAAGGCTGTACCTGCCTGTATAAATTATCTAAGAAAAGGCCACACAGTAACGAAGTGCAAGGCATCATAATGTGGAGTATGCGATTGCTCACATCACACACTTTTGCATCAGTATAGTACAACTGATGAGCAAAACTTAGATGCAGCCAGTTCTAGTTCAAGCCAGCATCATCTTCTAGTAAAGATAATGTTATCTTGGCTACGGCTTTGGTAAAAATAAGAGATAATTCGGGACAATGTGTATATGCTAGAGCGTTATTGAACTCCGATAAAAAATAATCTCAGTCTTGTCGGTGTAAAACTAATTCCGCAGCTAAATTTAAAATTCAAGCCACTGTGAAGTCTCGATTGAACTTTCATGAATTTTCTTCAGATTTTTGTGTTCTTCGATCGATTTTCGGTTATCAACCAGGCAAGGTGATTTTTACGGCTAGCTGGAATATTCCTAACAATATTGAACTTGCTCATCCATACTTTTTCAAACCTCAGAAAATATATGTTGATCGGTGCTGAGATATTCTTCGAATTTTTATTCGTTAGCCAAATAAGAAGGAGTCCCGACATCCTAACAGTTAAGAAAACGCTTTTGGGTTGGGTTGTGTCCAGTAAATATAAACATAAGACTCATGATAACGAATCGTGTCATATTAGTACGTGTAGTAATGTCGGAAACCTAATTTTAATTTTTTTTGTCCTAATTTTCCGCACTACTTCGTCCCACATCAGTGTTTACTACGTCCACAAAGTACAAGGTAGTACAAAACTTCGAGTTGTATTTGATGCTTCGTGTCGCACTACCACACAACTCTCTCTGAATGATCCTTTAATGATTGGGCCTACAGAGCAAGGAGAGTTATATTCTACACTTTTTCGGTTTCGATTGCATAAATACGCTGTCACAGCGGATATTGAAAAAATGTACCGGCAAGTTTTAATTAGTGAGTCAGATAGAAAATTTCAGCTAATTCTTTGGCGTGAAAGAAAAATTTACTCATTAAACACAGTTACTTATGGCAAATCATTCGCGTAAAATAAGTTGACGATAAACCCTAAACCTGATAACAGGGTCTTGTGAATTGAACAAATAAATCTAACAAAACCTTCGCTGCGCACTAAAAAATTACACAGCACAACAAAATAAAAAAAATTTCATGTGCTCTTAAAACCACTATATAATTTTGATGTATCATGACTACCTTTGTACAAAAATAGTAAAATTTTTAAATTCTATGGATAGATTTTTTTTTAAAATTTTTTTTTTAAAATTGCAATTTTTTTGAGACGTTTCTTCAAATAATTAATGATAACTCAAAAACTACTAGTCCGATATTATTAAAATAAATTCAGAAAAATTAAGATTTGCATAGCCTTTAATTCGTCTATATATCGCGTTTCAATCGGATCAATAGTATCGGAGTTATAATAAAAAACTTAAGAAAAAAATATATTTTTTACGTAAAAATGGCAAAAATTTTCGTTTTAAAAAAATCATAAAAAATCGAAAACGGCAAAAAACTTCCAGATTCATTTTTTTATCGCATAGCGACATATAATAGCAACAAAATGAGATATCGACCATAAAAATCGATTGATTTTTTTCGAATTTATTCACATTTTAGTGAATTCGCTCATTTTCACAAAATTTTAGTTTTTTGCTTGATATACGCATTATAGCGGGTTTTCAAATGTGTGAAAAACATAAATTTTCCAATTTCAAGGGGTGCATGTCGGATTAATGTTAGATTTGATGAGAAAC